>VYXF01005276.1:0-20090 GCA_013397295.1 Polioptila caerulea | reverse complement strand
CCGCTCCCGAGCGGCCGCTACCTTCCCCGAGCTGGAACCCAGCGAGGCGCGGAGGCCGCTGCCCCTCAGCCCGGCCGCCACCCGGCTGCAGATCATGGAGGCCGCCATGGCCGAGCCCCTTCGCCCTCGGGTGCCCCTGGCAGCGCGCACGCGCCGCTCCGGGGCGGGGCGGGGCAGGAAGCGCCTGGCGCGGCCCCGCCCCCGCAGTGCCGCCCGCCCGCCCGGGGCCGCGCGGGAGCGGCTCTGAGGGCGCCTCGCGGCCTCGCGTTCCCTCCGCCGTTTGGGTTTTAATAAAGGTTATTTTTGCTTCGCGAGGGTCCTGAATGGGTTGTAATCCACCCACAACCTGCCGACCACGTCGGCCTCGGTTGGCACTACCTGTGTTAACAGGGAGGAAGCGGCACAGCTCCCTTATGCCGCGCCCACACTCCCTCCCGCTTCAGCCTCAGAATTGAAGAACTTGCAGTATTTTCACTCTGAGGATTACTTTTTTTGGTTTCATATTTCAGGGTGTTTCCATGCAACAGCGCAAATACACCCATTCTTGCATAAGACAAGGGAGAAGGGTTTTCAAGTGAAAGAGGGCAGGTTTAGATTAGATAGAAGGAAGAAATTGTGAGGGTGGGAGGCAGTGGAACAGGTTTCCCAGAGATGCTGTGGATGCTCCATCCCTGGAAGTGTTCAAGGCCAGGCTGGATGTGGCTTAGAGCAACCCGGTCTAGTGGAACGTGTCCCTGCCCATGGCAGAGGGGTTGGAAGTAGATAACCTGTAAGGTCCTTTCCAACCCGAACCATTCAGTGGTCCTATGACTTAACTGAGGACTAGTATTTCTAGGTTATTTTGCAGCCCCTTCTCTCCAGTCATCCCAGGCTCCTTCCCCATGCCACAACCCCCATTTCTGCCTCCCACAGCTCCATGCTGCACCTCCCTCTCTGCAATTCAGTGTCTGTACCTTTACTCTGGTGGCCTTGATGCAGGTCGCTAAGGAACTGAAGCAGGGGACAGCTGTCAGCAGAAATTAGTGGCCAGACTTTATGATTCACAAGGAAGCAAAGCTTTTTCCTTTAAAACAAAATGGTAATTAGGAAAATAGGATTGGCCTGGGAAATTGGAACAAGAATGTCCTCTACCAATAATAAGGGCAAATGCAGTTACTTTCATACAGCATGAACATTAAAGTAAGATCTGATGTGAAGGAAAGCCATATCAGTACTGTGGTTGTTCTTGAGTCTTGTAACTTGAATCCAATAAATAACTGGATGAGTTGTCTCTTTTTGTTCTGAAACTGAAAATGCATTATTATAACTTCTCCTTGGGAGAGCATTGAAAAAGATGGAGTCATTGTGGTTCAGTTATTTTGCTCCTGGTCCTCTGCTGACCAAGTGTTATTGTCACCTCTTAGGACTGCAGTGAGCTCTGCAGAGTGCTTTGCTCTGCACCTCTGTGTGCAGACACACAAGGTAGGAGTACACGTCACTGAACCCGTAAGCAGCTGCGAAATTTTGATAGACCATCCAAGATTTCCCACCACAATTGATAAAATATTTCTTCTTGCCAAGGGGAAGGGAAGAAAAAGTATTTGAGCTCTGTGCCCTTTCTGCCCTCTGTACACACAGTGGCTCTTCACTAGTCACAGGAGCTGCTGCAGTTCCGTCACAGGACAGTACATGGATGCCATTTCCACATACAAAGAAATCTTCTAACTCCAGGAGACTCCCCAAAATGACCTCCTNCAATAGAAGCTGACTTCCATATTAAACGAGATTTTGCTAGGACACATCTAGACTCCCCAAAATGACCTCCGCCCTGGAAAGGATTTGCAACAGCATTTACAAGAGGATGTAATGGATCTTGACAAAGCTTTAAACCTTAACCTTAAAAGACCAAAGCTACTGTTCAGAGATAAGTACTAGCTGCAGGCAGGAAACCAGACTTATATCCTGACTTCAGCTGCTTGCTACTAGAAGGAAATTGGACAGCTCTCTCTGGGTTTATAATTCTTGCCTTAGCAAATGGCTGTAAGATATTCAGATTACAACTACTACTGTATCTCCTTCTTTTTACTAGGAGTGACTTATCCTTCCAGTTTCAAGATGAAGACAGTTTTTACCTTATTCATCCAAAGAAGAAATGTCATATGGCTGGCAATATTGAAGGACTTCTAGAAAGATTGAGGCAGCTGCTGCCGTTATCTATAGTCTGATACATACCTGTATGGAGAACTTTAATTATCTGAATGTTTTATTGTCTGATTTCCTCTTGGCTGTGAAAACTCATCTAACTGGTGTGGACTTAAAAATGCCCGGATTTCTCTCTGATCACCAGTGCCACCTCCTGGCTCTGACTGTCAGTACAAGGCGGTTGTAAGCCCAACTCAAAACATTTAAAACAATAGTTCTTGGAAATTACACATTCACCTTTTCTTTAATTTGTTAAAGACACAAGAAAAGATAACACTCTTGGCTACACCCAGACAAATTCCTAGTGAATCCGATATAAACTCACTCAGGTTTGTATAGGCTCAGCCTCATTCAATATCTGATCTACAATTGCAGAGACTGCACAAGGAATGCACTGTAGGATTCCAGCAGGAATCTGTGAGCCCCCAGGGCAGTCAAGGACAAGTCCTGAGTTCCCACGGATATCCAGAGGTTTTGCTAAATCTCCAGAACTAAATTCCATCTTATTCAAAGTTTTAAATGGTGAGATTTCTTGCTAAAGTCAGAATAAGCTTTTTCACACAAGATCAATGCCATCTCTGAAAAGTTGTATTTAAAACTACAAAGAAGCAGGGGAAAGGTATATTTCAAATTAAATAGGAGCCAAGAAGTTTTAACAGATAAGTGGGACAAACAAAGCATCCTGTTTGAGGCCAAATATAGCATCCTGGAAGGTTCAGGCATTATGAAGAGACATGAATTTGGTTTATTATGAATTTATCACATTCATGTAGTGACAATGGCACAATCTGATTTCTTTCCCAGAGCTTGTAAGCTCCTCTGGTTGATACTTTATAGTTGAAAAACATCAGGAAAACATATTGGGTCTTGCCAAGAATATCAGAGTAAGAAAGTGAAAGCCTCTGCCAAGGCCACGAGTTCAGAGGGTAGGAAATTTCCAAGTAGAGATTTATCAGGAAAAAGATCAAGCATCCCAGTACCTAAGGAGAGAACCACCCTGAGCTGAGAACACTTTTAGTTGAAGACAGAAGGGAAGAGCCCACTTTTTTGGTATGGTAGATGAGTAAACAGGTTTAACTGATGAATCAGCCAAGGTAAGAGAAAAAAAACCTGACTTTGAAGCAAAGTGAGAATAATCCTTCACTGGTGTCTATATTGCCTTACATTGCATGTCTTACAGATGGTGAATTCTCTCTGCACACTTGTCTGCCAGAGTACCACCATGGTTGTCTCTTAGACAAGCTAAGGGGACCCTCAGGCACATCTAACAACATGAAACTATTCACTGCACCCATTTGCAATATGAACAGGTTATTCCATCTCTCCTCCCACTCATACAGAAAAGACAATGCAGGGTCCGTCCCGAAGGTGCTCCACTGTATCTCCTGCAAGGATTCTGACATCTGTCCTAGCAAACAGGCATTCAGTGTGTGCACTCTCAGGTCTGGATAGGTGCAGTTTTCTAAAGAATATAGTATGAACGTTAATCACTAATGCACCATCTCTTCCCAGCCAGGGGAGGCTGGTAGGTGAAAGGCTCAATGAAAGCAAAAGGATTTGGTTTTCAAAAATTATTTTTCACATAGCTAAGCTGTGGAGCACCTTGCCACAGATGCTGCAAATGATGAAAATTTACATGGGCTCAAGAGGAGTCTTGGTAGGTTAAAGAAGAAAAACAAGAAGAGGGTTAGTAAACACACAGAAGCCACCTCTGCCTTGAGAAGTCACTGAGCCACAGATGGCTGTAGAATACTAGTCAAAAACCCTGTCATGATTTCTTGCTATTGTATTCCAGACATCCATTCTGGAACTCCATGTACTATCCTAGGTGGATAAGGAACAGACACTTTTATATTCTTCTATTCAGGGCCCCCTAGGATTGAGTACACACAGAAGTTTCATTGAAGCTGAAGCACAATCCATCTTTACCCACTTATGAGTTGCCCAATGTGACTTAAAGTGTTAATGACAAAGCGACAAATAAAACAGAATTGTTTCAGCACCTTCACTCATTCCAATGACTCAGTCCTGTCTGTACACAGCAAAGAAATAATTAACAAGCAATGAAGAGAGCACACTTGCAGTACAGCTCTAATTTGTCCTATTGCTCTTATTCTCTCCACAGGTAAATGTGATCAGAGATTATTTACATTTCAACATAAAAAGTATGTATCACACTTTGCCTAATTTCCACTACTAATGCTTATGAAGCCATAATATTACAGCAAGCAATGATCTATGGTAAAAGACAGACATTTAATAGAAGCATGTGCTGTCATGGAAATAATTCTGCTAAAATAAAAGTGAGGAAAAAGTTAACAATGTTACATTTTCAGTATCAGGGTTCAGGATAACAACTAGCTGCTTGAATGCAAGAGAAGAAAAATCTTTCAAGTTCAAGTTTCAGCAAGGTTGCTGGCAGGACTTTGGTGTCATGCACTGCTGTCACATTCCACCCAGCTTCTGAACGCCAGCTTTGCAATGTAAAGTATTTAAATATAATCCTTACGTCTTCCGGTTCATAGTTCTGCTAAGCAAATGCAAATATACAGTAAATTCAGCAGCCAGGGAACCATGTGTATGAAATTCTCAGAAAGATGGATGTTTTCTACTTGTGTAGCTGCTTTTCAATAAGCTGTTGTACACTGTGTGCTTTTCTAACCTGCTTTCCCTAAGTGTGCTCTTCTTAGGGAACAGCTGTGTAGTCATTTTATTCTGACATAAATCTGGCCAGTCTCTAACATGGTTAGTCCCACCATTCTTGTTCTCAGCTGCTCTGACTCACTGCCTCCCTCATTTATGTACCTGAGCTGTGAATTCCATCAGGGAACACATTCTACCAAAAATGTAATCTCAGTCCCAGTTTGCTGAGTCAGGTTTGGCTGTGCCAAATTTGTGTTTAATCTGATCAAACTCTGTCCCGTCCCCTCCCTGTGCCACCCGCAGCATGCTACAAAACAGATTAATGAAAAAAAAAAAGGGGTTTTTTAATCCAGATGAGACATACGGTTCATTCAGTAGCACTTCAATCAATAAAAGCATTGGCATAAGGAATGAGGGATTTGGCCTGAAAAACATCTGCCTCTTTTCCAGCAGCTGCTGGACACATGCTGGTTTAAATAGACTGGTTTGGCTGTTTGTCTCACATAAGTACTTTCCCCGATAAAATATCAATAAACAAGTTAACAAGTATATATAAATCATAATCTTGCAAACCTTTCAACATACTACTGTGGCAGAGGATTTTGCTACTTTCTTATTCTTGGTTTATTCCCATATCATTCTTCAGTGGATGTCTGTTCACTATCAAACTCAGAAAACCAGCCTATATTTACTTCATAATCTGCAAAACCTGGCTGCATAGGTGTGTCCTAAATAAATCCTAGAATGAAAGCAATTAGAAGAGATTCAGTCAACAAAATGCTTCTTTTCATACAGTATTCTTCATATTGATGATCACAAATGTAAGGTGAAAAAATTGAAACAAATCTAAACATCTGTATACAAGCATATTTCAAAGCCTTAACAAAAAATTAGCCATTTTAAGTTTCTGTAAAAGAGTAGTATTTCACATCTTTGTTGTGATCAAGACGATGGTAGAGAGGAAGGGAAAATATTAGCCTAGTGAAAAATAAAAGCATATTGTTTGTAAAAACATACTTTTTATACTTAATCATCTTTATATAATATTTTCATTGAATTGTATCCTGCTAACATAGTAAACAAGCATAATGACCATATGAACACTTTTCTTGTATTTAAAATAAATCAGTAGAATGACAGTGGGTCACCCTGAAGACTTGTTACTAAATGCTGTTTGGTAAAAGGTACAGGAAAATGGTGTACATAGAGAGTAGAATATTTTCACTGTTCAGGTAAAAAACGGTGTTTTAATGTATTGGGCCAAAATGAGCTTTGTAGGTGAGGAGGAATCTTTGATATAGCTTTTGTAAGATCACTGTCTTTGTAAAATGTAAATACAGAAGTGATATAACTGACTGATGTTTCATCTGGAGATTAGGATACTCCAGCTGTACTGGGGAGACAGATACAAATGAATGAGCTTGGTTTACAAAAAGTCTTGTTACCATGGCAATTTGTCCAAGATTATTTCTTTATTATTGTTATTATTTACAGTCAGTAGTTTGGGGTATGGGCTAGCATCACAGTTAAGCAGCATGGCCAAACACTGTCAGAGGGCAACCTTGCTCCTAGCAAGCCCAGACATTCACTCCTGACATGCCCTTCATGCCAACACTGGGACCCATCAGCAACATCTGATGCCGTATCGAGCCACCTCAGGCAGTTAAACCCCAGAAAACTGATCCCAGAAAATGTGATTAAGCTTCAGCCAGTTTGGCCCTGTGACCTTCACATGTAAATAAAAACATCTGTACATAAATATTTTAAAACCAAACAAAAATAAAAACAAACAAACAAAACCGATTTGAGAGGTCTGTAAATAAAAAAATTTCTTTCTCTGTTGTGATCAATAGGCTGAAGAAGGGGAAAATCTGACAAACTTTACAGTTGTTTATAAAGAAAATGAAAGCTTTGATCTTGTATTCTACATTGCCCGGTAATTTATAAAAAAGTGAGAATGAAGGTAAATATTTGCCAGCAGAAACTTTAATTTCTTCTTTATCAGTCAGGAACGGTTATTCCGCCTGTGGAGCTCTGCTCAGCTGAGCTTGTAGCTTCCTTTTTAAATAATTCCAACGTGACACTTCAGAGTCAGACTCTTCACAGACCAGAAACAGTGGGCTAACCAAAGAAGGGCCACTTGGTAAATTCCGAACAAATCTGCAGTCAGAGACCGACTGGCTCCCTGACCTTCAAAACCCGAGGCGTATCTTACTTGTTTTCAGCTGCCCCTAATTTGCACAAACGCCTTTTCTGTTCCCGGTGACCTCACAAGTCCCTGCACACTCGGAGGCCAACAGCAGCACAGGGCACCTCGCCACCGTCCTCACCGGCGCCGCCGCCGCCACCCCGCGCATCGGGCGCGCTCCGGACACGCTCCCAGGCCAAGGGCCTCCCAAAACCCGGGATCCCAAACGCTGATTGGCTGATCCGCCCCCGCCCGCCCGGGGGACGGAGCCTCGCCGAGCGTCCGGGGCTGCCATGGGCGAGGAGGCGGCTCAGCCCCGGCGGCCCGGGGTCGGCGTGGGGGTGGTGGTCACCAGCGCCGCGCACCCCAACTGCGTCCTCCTGGGCAAGCGGAAAGGCGCGCTGGGCGCCGGCACCTACCAGCTGCCCGGAGGCCACCTGGAGTTCGGGTAAGAGCGCCGCGCCCTCCCTCCCCGGCCTGCCCTTGCCTTGCCCCGCCGTGCCCCGAGGCGGCCGTCCCTTCCCGTCCCTTCCTGTCCCTTCCCTTGCCTCGCCTTGCCCGCCCGCAGGGAGAGCCTGGCGGAGTGCGCGGCGCGGGAGACGCTGGAGGAGGCGGCGCTGCGGCTGCGCCACGTGCGGTTCGCGTCGGCCGTGAACGCGGTGTGCGCGTCCCGGCGCTACCACTATGTCACCGTGCTCATGAAGGGCGAGGCCGAGCCGGGCGCCGAGCCGCGCAACCAGGAGCCCGACAAGAACGAGGGTGAGTAAGTATCCAGTTCCAAGCCCCGTGCTATGGGTAGGGACACCTCCCACTAGATCTGGCGGCTCCGAGCTCCATCCAGCCTGGCCTTGAACGCTCCCAGGGGTGGAGCATCCACAGCTTCTCTGGGAAACAAAAAAGCTGCTCGGGAAAAATTACTCTATTACTGTATGCAACAGAGAACTTGTCTTTGTATTGGTAGTTTCTATGTGATCCGCCTAGACTTACAGAGGAAGAACTGTTGTGTCACATACACAAAGAACATCCTGAGTTGGAAGGGACCCCCAAGCATCATTAAATCCCTTTCCTGGCCCTGCACAGGGCAGCCCCAGCAATCCTTGTGCCTGAGGTTGTCTAAACACTCCTTGAGCTGTCAGGCTGCACTATGGAGCCTATGCCAGTGCCCCACCAGCTTTTCCTAATATCCGGCCTAAACCCCCCCTGCCACAGCTTCATGCTGTTTCCTTGGGTCCTGTCTTAATGCTATACTCTGATATTTTTTTTTTCTTTTTTTTTTCCCCTACAGGCTGGGAATGGGTCAAATGGGATGAATTTCCTCCAGAAGATCAACTGTTCTGGGCTTTACGCTGTTTAAGAGAGCAAGGTTACAATCCCTTTACAGAAGAGCTGGATCATCTAAAGGGGTACACAGGGAGTCACCAATTAGAGTAAAAACAGATTGTATGTTACGTAACAAGAAGAAAGAAGAAAAAAAGATACAAAAGTGCTCACCCTGCCCATGTGAAAATATAATCTTTCCCAAAGAAGAACATGCCAACTGTTTCAATGCTTTTCCTATATTTCACATGAGTTGTCTCTCATTCCATACCCATTTCTAGGTTTAGTAGTTAACATTTAATGTTTGCTTTTTCAGAAAACTCAGTGTTTTATCTAGGTAATGTTTATATTGAAAAACAGCCATTTGGAAGTCAGCACTAGCCAGGGAAGCTTACTCACTTAAAAGCAGTTGCAGCAAAACTTGCTTGTTTAAACCTGCTTTCCTGTTCACTGGACCAATTTTAAAACTTAGCCTTGTCTCTTAGCTTCAGTTATAAAGCTACTGTCATGCACGAAAGTTAATAGACACAATTTAATAGATAATGCCTTTTTTTCCTGCAGACAGCAGTATACACTTAAAAACCAAAAGACTGATATAAATGTGAAAAGATTGTCGTGACTTATTGCAGGGAATGAAAATACCCTGACCCTTCTTGCCAGTTGCTTTCATAACAGAGTTCTGTTTAGAGCCTCAGTTACATTGAATTTATTTGCAGAAATGCCTCAGGTCTCTGCGATTGATCTCAATTTGTTACTGAACTCTTGGAAGGGAGAGGTGCCTACTCTACTAGGCTGACACGAATCTCCTTTATAGGTGTAGCTCCATGGCAAAAATCATACTTTGTGGCTAAAAAGAGATGTCAGTATTAAACAGCAGATGGGTATAATTCTGTATGGCTGGCTAATAAAATTTGGTAAAATTGTGAATTTTCAGTTTGACTGATTAAATGACTGAGTTGTTAATGAATGAAATTACAGTACCCAACAGTACATACAAAACCAAGGAGTTTGTATTTTTAATTTTTCTGGATGCTGTAACCAATTTTGATTCTTTTCCAGCTGCTATCACTAAGATATGTGCAATTAATTTTAGGATATAACTTTTAAAGAAATCACTAATTGGTTCATTTTTCTTTTGTCAATGTTCTTTTATAGCACATCTCTTGTCTATTTCCTTCAGTTACACTCATTGTAAAGAAATGTTGTAAAATATCTTTAATTTCTTTTGAATAAAACACAGGCACAATACTGAGAGATTAAAATCGCCTGAAATTATGAATTGACTTCTCAGTTCTTAAAGAAATCAGCCTGAGGGGTTTAAAGCTCTTCCTTACTTTGTACATACATTTTTTTAAATGGAGATGGCTCTTCTTGCTGAGAAACAGACGGAGTGATGAGGCATAAGGATGCTACTGCCCCAGGCAATCCTCCTGCTTAGAGTTTGAAGTATTAATTACGTGCAACTTCCTTAGGACAGACACCCGTTCTCTGAAGTGAAGAAAGAAGTAACGTTACACAGCAGTCTTGGAATGGGAAATATCACCAAAAATTCCTTTGCAACTCTACCTTTGTAAAAAGCTTATTTTTCTATTCAAAAGTGGAGATTTGCTTCCTGGAAGCAACCTTATGTACACTGAAAATTATTCCATTCAGCTGTCAAGAAGCTGTAGGAAGAGTTGACAGATGTCCTGCCCATCTGTCACAAAGAGTAATGAATAAAAAAAATTATTTAGTACAAGTTTAAATTTTAGAAAACATCTAGGTCCTGATGAGGGAACAGGGAGCGCTGTAAAATGATCTGTCATGCAATAAATACTTCCTTGGCATATTTTGTTAATGGTTGTATTCATTCTACCTCTTGTAGATACACAAGTAGACACTGAAATGAGGACACAAAGAGTATCTCCATATGTCAACATTTCTGTATTCTTTCTAAGTGGACTAATTAAAAGACTACAGTGCATTACTGCAACCAGCTGTCAGCAATCCCCAACTTAAATAACTTTGTTTGTATGTATCACACATTTATGTTTCCCACACCTCCAGAAAATGTGGTTCTCAGTCGATTTTAGCTGCAAAACTCAGTCCTTTAACTAAGTCTTTACTTTGATTTTTGGTAGTTTTGCTAAATAAGAAAATCTATTATGTACATATCTAAGCCACTGAATAACAGAACACTCAGTTTCCATATCATGGTTCACTAAACTCCTTGTAACTGACAGAATTCACCTAAAATGGCAATTATAGTTAGCCAGCATTGAGAAACATACTCCTAAACTGTACCTAGTTTGGAGCACTGATGCAAGGAAACTGATTAGGATGTATCTAATACCCAGAGTTTGATTTTATGCTAAGTGAACAGTGGGCAGAGCTGTTACCATACCTATTTTTTAGAAGCAATACATACATTGGTCCCATTTAATCCTTTAATAGCGTAACAACCCAGAAAAAGAAGTGATCATTGCTTCAGTTGCCTCTTATGTCTGGAAACAATCACCCACCTCCACAATATGTCAGCTGGGGAATTACATGATACAGCCATAGAAGAGTTTTGGGTAGACTGTAACACTACAGCTCCCATGGGTATTAATTATATATTTTGGTATTTTGTTTCAAGAATGTCCTTTAAATTTAGAAAATAAAAGCAACTGGTGAACTGTGTCTGTGTGATGTACTAAGAGAGGGGCATTTAGAAAGAAAATACCAATCCCATTATACAAAGCATTAAGAAATCCATTTTGCAATATTTTGTATGATTCTTACCACACGTGATCAGAAAAAACTAATACGAGTTAGAAAAGAGGTAGACAAGGTTAACTAAGATGACTGAGACAGGGCACATGTATTTGGATTAATGTTAATTAAAGAGGAAAGACATTGGAGATAAGCAGCCAAGAGGAAAACATGATAATGAATAAAGGTTACAATATGTATGTATATGAATAACTTTAGACTGCAAAAGAGGTGAGAGTTTAATAACTCTGAAAATACTTCTAAAAGGAAGAGCTGAGACAAAACCAAATTCCCCATTTCTCTCAAAAGAAAACTCACTGCCCCATATTATGTGATTGAATGTGACTGAAGTCCTTCTCCCTTCTACATCCTTACAGGATTGGTACATATTGGTCACAGGTGGCAGCATTACTGGCAGCAATGTTTGAAACATTACTTGAGCAAAGGAATTACCTGATTAATCAGATACTTCCTGTGAGAAATCCACAACATAGAAAAGGGAAGGGAATTGTGATCTGTGCTGCAGGACAGAAACCTGTAACTGCCAGGAGCAAAAGCTCACATGAGTTTTGAAATTTTATCAGAGGGTTACATAAGAGGAAAGCAGCTGTCATAAAATAACTCCTTAAGCAAAACAGAACAAGGAAAGGAAAGCCAAGGGAAGTGCCTTTGGAAGGACAAAATAACATTGCAGCTGATGCAGGAAATGCAACTGCCGAAGTAAACAAATTAGCAGGTTCAAAGAACAAAAAATTATAGATGACAAGAACAAAAAAATCCTTGAGTACTTTGATCTGAAAGCAGCTAAACCTGCAGCATGCCCCAAAGTGTGTCACCTCCAGGGTCCCAGGACCATTTGTGGCAGCCTTGTGGGTGGGCACTCGCTGCCTCAGGGTCTGCCCAGCTTTGTGTGTACCTGGAAGGGCTCACCTGAAAAGGAAGGACAGGCTTTCCACTTCTGACTCCTCTTCAGCTGCTTCTAATCTGACTGATCTAATTTTGCATAGGGGAATATGGAGTACAAACTTCTGAAACTCAATCAGAACTCAACCACATACTGCGATAAAATGTGCTGAGTATTGAAGTTATATGGCAACTCATCTAAGAGTCAAGTTTGGAAAATTGAAGTTAGATCAAAGCTGAGTTTATTTATGACAAATCATTCATTATATATTACAATAATTACAAACTCTCTTATTACACCTTATTGCCATATTGTTGTTCTTGATACTCAGATGATCAAGAACATGGATTTAGGCAGTAACAAAAAAGATACTAAAATTACAAACTTCATGTTTAATTTCTGTGGCATAGAAAAGGCTATCATCAAAAGAGTAAAGTTACTAACAAACATACAAGGGGATTCCCCTTACGCCATTTTTCCCAGGAACTTATGTCATCTAATGTATAGTAAATACATATATATAAATATATATTTACACATCTCTTGCAAACATACATTTACATAATTTACTGAAAATCTGACATCTCTCCCCCAGCAGACAGCTCCTAGACATTTCTCCCAGCTCCGAGAACATCTAACAGGAAAAAAACAAGTCTATAGTCCATGGTTTTAATTTAGTCACCCTATTTCTGAGCCAGCTGTTATCTTCTCCCTACACAGGGCTGCTGGTGAAAAAAAAAGATATTGCAGTTTGTGACAAACAGCATCTAACCTACCTTCACCACAGGAAAGGTCCACTAGGGATACTGTCCCCCTTGTACCTAGTCTGAGTCACTGCTGCTGCTTGAGGAGTCTGTTGACATAACTTCTACATCATCTTCATTCTCTTTATTGTGTCCTGGAGGCTCCAGCATGAAGTCATTACTATGATTAGGAGGTAGCATGTTCATTGACATATCACTTGACTGCCAAGGATACTGAGGTGCAAGCACATCTGGAAAAAAAGAAGCACAATCAAGAAAACTTCCAGTTTTGTATATTGACAAATTCAACAAGACAACTCTACCTTTGTTTCAATTTAAAATCAAAACAAATCTTGAAATCCTTTCTGAATTTTGGACAGATTAAACCCTCCCGTAACAGCTAGGAAACATCTCATGATGGAACAATTCTGTAATTGTAAAAGTCTGCTCTGCCAGAGCGGCCCATTTATGTAGGTGGCTCTTGATAACTCATATAGTCAATACAGAGCTTTTCATCTTCAAAGCACAGTTTGAACTGGTTTAGCATTCACAACTACTGGGAGTAATGAAAATTATTACTGTTCATCAGTATGCAGAAATAGATTCAAATATTAGATTTTAAAAAAATTCAGGCAGACTGTAAAAATGCAGAGAAAAAGGCTTTATTCAAATATGCCTGAAAAGCCTTTATCTGAACGAGCTCAGAATGGAAGCCAGTGTTTTACAGTGTGTGGGTCATAGAACCAGTCTGCTATTAAACCAGGCTGAATGTGTGTGCTAAGCAGCCTCAAAGTTTGGAGGCTACCAAGCAGTCCAGCAACTGGTCTGCACACTTACTGAGGACTCAGTAACTGGACATCTCTGCAGGAGCCTCCAAAAGGACTAGATCCCATAATTAGCATTCTCAGGACATGCCTCCACACACCAACAGATTCAGCATCCCTATACAAAATGCTCAGGCAGCTTCAACTTTCTTGTAAATCAGTATTTCGCTCTTATCTTGACAGTCTAGTTGCATGAGGGTTTAACCTGACAGAGGAGCCCAAGAGCCAATTAAGAACTTTACGAGAAGAGTTTAAATCCCACATTCTCCAGAAATCCAAGGAAAATTCCTAAAATTCCTGAAAATTCCTTTAAATTCTTGTAGAAACAGCACTCAAAAGTAAATGGACCAAGTCTGCATCCTCTAAGGCAAAGAAGCCAGCCAGAATGGGCTCTACCAAAATATACACAAGTAAATGCTCAAACTCATTAGGAAGTCACAACCTTAACATTTCCTCTGACCATATTTCAAAAGAAAAGATAGAGGGCCAATTCTCAGCATTTCCCTGGTGGGTTGCTATGGACAGATGTCAGGTCCTACTCCAATTCAGCTCACTGACCCATTTTATATGAGCCCAGAGGTTTACAAAACAAGATGATGCAGAATTTCAAGTCATTTCCTAAGAGGTGACAACAGGATTAGACAGAAGATTAGAAATACAAAATGCAAATTTCTATTTCTCCAATTGATTCATAAGAGGGGTTTTTTAATAAATTCAACATGATTTTTGAAAACAAGCTTTCTATAATGCCTGATAGTGGCTTAACAGCTATATAAGAACTGTTAGAGATCTCCTGTAAAGCCAGACTAAGACTTTTTCCACCATTTAGTCTAACCATGGTAGATCAATGCTGCACAGGTACAGAGCAACTGAACTCTTGATTCAATTACTGTAATTTACAGTAAATTACTAAATTCAATTTTTGCATGAACGAATGAATCCCACTGAAGTCAATGGAAGTGCCCATTTCACAAAGCAATTAAGGGATTGAAGCTTGATTTCTACACTCAATGTACTATCTCAGCAATCGTCCCCTGCCATGTCTTTTAAATCCAGAGCTTCTAAGCATAGACTCAAAGAAAGGTAGAGAATGACAATACACCAGTTTTCTTCCAAAGCTTTCTACAGCTTTCACAATTCTTTGTCATCACCACTCAGCAACAGCTGCTCTGAAAGTGCTTCTTTCTAATATGTCTGGAAATCACTTATTTATTTAAAATATATGAAGGTAGCTGAGTTTTGTTTATATTGACTTAGCTGTAGTGTCTGCAGTTTAGCAAGAAATTAAAAAATTACGCAATTTCTAATTACCTTTCTTTACTAGATCTTCGCTGCTAGGGAACAACATTAACCACAATTTTCATTGCTTTACCTCTGATTTGCCTTTGCTAAGGGAAATGTATAACTGCTGTAAATCTATAAGCAATAAAGAAAAACAAAGCAAAACTGAGTTTCACTTACCTGGCAGTCTGCCTGCTGCAAGTGCGTCCCCTGGTAAGTGTCCATTGACTCCATTGGTGGATGGGTTGTTCATCTGACCCAAGAGACCACTTCTCATTTCCAGATCTGTAGGATATGGCCTACGTGGGTCCCCTGAGAGGAAAAAAAAAAAAAAAAAAAGAAAAAAGATAAAGAATGCTTTGAAATACTTAAAAATTGTCTTACAGACATTAGCTTTAGCTTCAGAGCCTAGTTTAATGACCAAAAAACTCCATACTCTGGTTGCTTGGATAACCAACAAACGTTACACCTGTTTTATTAAAATCCAAGTCTGTCTTTCACTTAGACTTCCTTTATTCAAACTTGGCAAAAAAGGCAATATTAAAAGAACCCCAAACAACTCAAAGCAACTAAAACAAAAAAAACCCATCACATTTAAAAGATATCTTTGCTATCTTTGCTCTCCCTGCTACTTCCCAGCTACGCAGCAAGGACAGGAATTGGATCAAACACATTTTTATCTTGGACAGAGAAGGTAGTACCCAAAATTAAAATATGTCATAGTTAAAGTTCTGCTTCTGACTCCACTGTTTACTAACATTCTCTGAAAGAATATTGTAAGAGGCAAGAGAGAACACAACCAAACACATAGAAAAGCCTTTAGCATACTTGGCTTTCACTTATAATTGGGGTAAACATTCAGGGGAAAAAGGCAAGCAATGGAGAACAGAGGAGGCCAGTCTCGTAATGAAAGCAGACATTTTCCATAATCTTCTAGAGATGTATGTGAAGTCCACAGGACTTTGGATATCCATTTTTGTTGAAATATTAGATATAACAGCTGAAAACAATGTTACTCTAATAAACCCCAGTGGTTATTGCCATATGAAAACATTGTAAGACAAGGTATTAAACATGTTTTATTATTTTAAAAAAAATTCTACCGTCATAAACACAATGGTTACCTGGTACCCATGTCAGAGGGGCACAGACAGCATTGCTAGCACTGATCCTATGGGCATATTTAATTATTTCTTCAGAGGAAATGGCACCTGGAAGAACGGGAAAAAAAAGTTGCTGCGTTCTCAAGAGATTGCGTCATTTAATCATTTCAGAATACTGGCCACCCACATCTAAAAGACTGGAAATGTGATTTTGCCAAATATTAAGAGCCTAGTTCAAATGCAATGACTGTTTAGAAGATTCTCACACTACGCAAAGATGAGCTTTGCAGTGAACTGATTTTAGACAAGTGCAATACATCTTCAATATCAATGGTTCTCCAACCTTGTGAAAAACACAATCTCTTTAACAAGTGTACTTGACAAGCACAAAAAAAAAATTCTAAAACTTCAGCTTCTGCTTTATTACAGAATTTTCTGAAGAAAAGAACTTTTTTTTGTTCATTTAGTAATTATAGACTTATATACCCAGAGGAGTCCTTCCAAATATGTGCCTGTACTAGATTAATAGAAACTTCATGAAATTCCGATTTTCTAGGTGAAAAAGGCATAACAAAATGATAAAGACACTGTGAGAAAAAAAAACAAACAACCTTAAAAAGATGCCTGCCTCTGCCCCCCCCCAAATAAAGTTAGTTTAGCTTGGTAAGTGCCACAGAATGGCAGGAATTGCTACAATTACAATCTAGTATCATCAGCTAGTCAGTCTTTCAAATACAGTGCATATACACACAAAAATGCTCTTCCTTTCCTTAGCAAACCTCCTGAGGCAATTTGGTTAATGCACTTAGGTAATCAGATGTACTATTATCAGTCCAAGAAGACTGCTGAGACACTTTCATATTAAAATATGTTCACCATAAAAAAAAAAAAAATCAATCCTGCCTTTATTCTGAGAAAATGGCTACAGTTTGATAAAGAAATGGAAATTTGTTTACACACAAAGCAACTGCAATCTGTGATAGTAGAATTAAAAAAAATAAAAAAGGTCCAATTTGACCTCACTAACAGCTTTCTTTAGAATTGCATTTACATAGTATGTACAATTATGGATACCCACCTTTTCGTGCTTTTTCAATTGATTTCAGTTTTTCCTTTGCTTGATAAACAGCTGTTGCCTAGTTGTAAAAAATAAAAACCCACAAAGTAAACCAAACCTTTGATGCATCTTTCATTTATAAACGTCTACATAAAGTCAGCTCTGTGAATAAACCCTTCCATTTAATTGAATTTTAAAAGAGCAACTTCTGTGAACATTTTCAAAATACACAGAAATAAAGTAGGTTTAGAAGAAAATTAGCATTATAAAAAAAACTTAATACCATGATAACTAAACAGTGTTTGACTACTGAGAAGAAAAACCCAAACCACTAAGCTCTTATGAAGTCCTAAATATTTAAATCTTCTCAAACTAACACACCACCACTTTGCCCAGAACCACCTTTTCTACAAGAAGATGCTCAAAAGCAAACACATCATTATGAACTTACCAGTATGTGCTCTGCTTCTTTTAGCTGTTTCTGCAGCTGCTGAATATCATTATCCCGCTTTTCTACTACTTTTTCTAAAAGCTGCATTTCATGATGGATTTTTCCCTGATCAACTGCCAGCTTCATTAGCTCTTGAAACTCTCCATCTCTCTGAATCAGCAGTTCCAGGATCTATTGAATAACAGTTTTGTAGAATTTTTAATTTGGCTACAGTAACAACATACCCTCAGTCATGCTACAAAGAAGAGCAAATGGCATCCATAGGAGTACTTTTTGTTTGAATGAAAAATGAATAAAATTTCTTCCTGTCTGCAGAAACAGCCTATGAAGTACACAAAAAATAAACAAGCAACAGGAGAACTGATAATGCCTTTGTAGCAGGGCCAAAGCCCCATCGTGACCATTAGCTTGAATACAGGCAAGGACAAAAGGAGAAGTAAGAACAAAAAAAGATGGAACAAAATTAAAAGTGAAGCATTATGCTTACCCAAAGAAACAAAATTCAGAAAGTCAGCTTACCTGGCTCTCCTCTCCCGGTTGTGGAAGCTTTTGGTTTCTTGAAATTGCCAAAATTTCAATTAGTTCCCTGAAAGGAGAACTCCGTTTGCACAGTTTTCTAAGGCATTATCACATCAAATCATCCCAAAATTATCAGAGTACTGGTATCACTACGCAAGTATTCATGGACCTGATTATTTTATATTTGATAGTATATAGTTATATATTTTATATAGTGTATGTATATATATATATATATATATATATATGTTATAGTGTGGGTAGGGATTTTTCAACCAAGAAAGCACTTTTTTTTCTTTGTTATTTGAGCTCATGAAGCCCTCATATATTTGAACTCAAGATGTGCTAAGTTCCTATTAAACAATAAAAGACATAATCAGAAGATGAGAGAAGAAACAGCATAATGAAGTGTACTCATACCCTTCTACTACCTCTGTTTGTTGCAAGAGGGTCTTCACTGTTTTACTTCTCTACTTTTCTCCATTTTTCCCCCAATATAATTGTAGTTTAGAGCAACTAAGTCTCCACTTTCAAATACTAATAGAGTTTGTTATGGAACTACTTTTACAAGTATTTCCACAATGGTGTATTAGTTGTGCATCAAGCACACAAAAAATATAAGAAAACCCTGGTAATATTCTGGTGCTAGGCTAGAAGTGCTTCTCAAACAGACCTTTTGGTCACTCTTCCAGATATCCAGATACTCTGCTACTGTTCTGAAAAGCCAGCAAGAACATCTGCGTACCGTGATGGAAAAAGGCATTTTCTGTAAATTCAGCAAATTTATTTGGCTTCTAAGGCTATGAATGGCAGTTCAACCCTATGCACAAGTAACCCTCTATCTGGAGACACTCTCCTTGGAAGTACTGATCCTTTGCTTGCTCCAGTGTAAGCAGCTCAGTGGGATGTGTAACACAGCAGTGGGGCCAGAAATGTCTAAAAAAAAGACCCCAGTAAAGCCTGTTTAGAAGATCTCTAATCTTTGTCTCTGTCTCTTGGTCACTCCTGAACACTACTATGATTTTAAACAATTAGAGAAAAAAGAAACTTGTCACTGTCACTAAACCATTATTCTACCTGACCAACAGTGAGCAGTAGCAAATAAAATCCTTTTTAGTAGGTCAGCTACCACCATCAAGGGCGATGTCATGGAGTGCTGTAATTCTACCCTGTGTCAACCAGATAATGCACAGATGTAGATTCAAAACACAGAAAGGCCACAGATTAGACATGTGGCCTAATTTTTGCTCCTACCACCAAATCAGTGTTGTGACTGAGAAAGGCCTAGTCCCAGGGTGCTGTAACACTTTGCTGACCTACAGGAAGATTCACTGAATGCTGCTGAGTGTTGCTCTGGGTTCTTTGTGGTAGAACGCTAGTTGCAGCAAATAAAAAAGACGTAATTTAGATAAAGAACAAGTTTCTTTTCATTTTTTCAAAAACACATGTTCTCCAGCAACCTTTATGTCACAATAAAATCTGACTGAGGATAAAACTTAACCAGACACAAGAAGAGCAACTCACCAATAGCTTATCCTACACTTGGTAATCACTGATGGAGGGAGCCACATGGATAGCACAGTTTATTCCCTTGGAAATGCCTTCCTAAGCTCCTGCTCTCTCTGAAGTGTGGAAAACAATTAAGAACTATCTGAACTTCACTGCCAGCTGTGCCTCCACGTGGTTGACAATTTGGATGGAGATTACCAGCCTGCACTCAAGACCGTGGACTAAGTACCTGAGCATTTCTATCACTCTGAAGACGAGCTCTACAGCCTAGTCGGAGTGAATGCAGCACTAATACAGGCAATGACCAGAACAGCTTATGTCACACAACACCATATACGTATTTCTGACTTAAGCATAATTTTTAGTGACTAATCAAATGTCTAAAATCGGCGTGTGAGTGTGTACTTCACAAGAAACACAGGTGTCAACCAGGTGAGAAAAGCAAGTGGGAGAAAAAGGAAGCAGATTGTCTCTTGTCTCTGGAAATGGGAGGCGAAGCACGGCCGATGCTTTGGCGCTGGGATGAGCGCCGGGAAGCACCGCGCAGGGCCGGGCCGGGCCGAACCCTGGCGCAGCACCAGCCCGCGGAGCCGGCCTGAAGACGGCGAGACAGCAGCAAAACGCGTACCCGAGCCAG
>VYXF01005275.1:295476-310802 GCA_013397295.1 Polioptila caerulea | reverse complement strand
TCTCAATCCATATGGGATTTTATGTTTTATTTACACCAACAAATTTCTTTCAATAACTTATATAAATGCAAGTACAAATACACTCCGTAAGAGACTGGTAAATGTCCAATTTGTATACAGAGCAATACATGGAAATGCCACAGCAAAATCAGAGGAATAAGGGCCAATAAAAGCCAAATATATTTTCTCTTAGTGCAATACACCGTATAATAATCCATTTGTGAATGTTTTCGGAGTGTTTCGTGTATATGTTGAAACCCAAAAAAAAAGCAACACACAGAAAAGAAAACACACATACAACACACACAAACTCAACTTACAAACAAGCCCAAGCGCTTGGCTGGTGTTCTTAGACTTAGTTTTTACAATAGCTGCAGCTCTAGCCTGAACCCTAAGCCAAACCCTAAGACCTAGCCCTAAACGTAACCCTAACTCTAAACCTGAACCTAACCCCTACCCTAACCTTAAACTTAACCCTAACCCTAATCACTAACTCTAACACCTAATCCTAACTGTAGCCCCAAGCCAACACTAACCCTTACCCTAATGTGATAAACGTGTCCTGCAAACTGACATCATGAACCTGGGGTGGTGAGCTTCGTTTCACAGAGAAAAGGGTTCTTGTCCCCATTCTTGTCCAGCTCTCTGTAGTCGGGAATGGGCTTCTGTAGATGTCTGTGGACCCTGAGAGGCATTTCCTGGTTTGGAGAGAAATGAGGCTTCTCTCACAGAATACCCTGCTTCTGTCATGCCAATGTATCCCTGTTCCACTCCCTCACTCAGCCCTGTTAACCCCATCCCTACGTCACTCCCTCCCTATTTCCCTATTGGCTCCCATATCCTATCCCCACCTTTGTACTGCCCTCATGCCCTCTGACAATTCATCACTGATGCTCTCTCTGTCCCTACCACCCCTATCCTTGAACCCGGACCCTTCCCATGAGGCTCACCTTTGACCCTGGACAATCAGTGTGTGTGACTGAAATAAATATCTCTGTGGAACCCCCACAAAGGCCCTTCCTGCCTCTTTGCCATCACCGTATCAACAGCTATCCCGACTTTCTACAGGCTTCTGCCTGCCTAAGTTCCACGTGGATCGGGATGGCCCCCAGACCCAAGCTGCCACCACCAGGAACCCTGGCTGCCTTTGAGGCAGAGAATTGGATCATTGCATCCCGTTGATGAAGAACACAACTTTTCCTTTGGAGAGAGAACAAGGATCTCGTTCCTGGAGCCCCGGGAACAGCAAGTTAGCCTGTGCAGCCACCGCCTTGCCCATCTACCCTTGGGGTTTCCCCAGCTCAAGCCAGAGCAGGCCCTGCACTGGATGCTGAGGCGTTGAATGAGTGTTGGATGAATTCTTGATGAGTGGCAGCCATCTGTTTGTGGTTGCTCACCGAAATTCCTCCTGTTTAATCTTACAAGGTTTGTGTACCTGCCTCTGTTAATGTTGAGTAGGGACCTTATGTGAATGTTTGGTGTTTTTCTGACACCACAAGTATCTTTGTAGCCCAGTTTATTCCTATGTTCATAAGAGCAGCTGAGTGAGACCAGAAGACCTATTAATGTCAGTCCTTAGTCAGACAGCAGGATCAATGTTTCGAGGCAGTTCCATCTCTCAAGTGGCTGATCACAGGAGCTGCACAAAGATTTCTGTTTCTGGAACTGAATTCTTTGTGATTATGTGGTAACATTGTGTCGAGGCACAATTAAAGGAGTTCTTCCTAATCCTGCCTGCCTTTGCTATTATTTTCAGATCCCTGTTTACTTGATAATAAATACATGGCCTCCTGAAAGACATGCAGATGGTGACTATTAAATCATATATTTTCAGCTAATTACAACATAAACATGTGTAGCTTTGTCTGATGCAGGTCTCATTCTTTTCTGCCCGGAGCTGTCAAGGCTTTGCAAGGTGACCTCCTGCCCTGGAGCACTGAGCAGAGGTCACCAAACTTCCACATGCTGGGCCACAGAATAAATAAATCTGCCTGTCCAGGGGTCATTGCTGGTCCTGCTTAGCCCTTTGGACTCATCTGACCACTTTAGAGAGCCTTATAAATTTGATTTTTTTCCCTTAAAAAATAACAAGCCTACCTATACTTAAGGCATGAAGTGGACATTGTCTTCCTAAAAGATACAGCCAGGGAATGGTTAAGCCTTTTAACATCCTTAGGTGGGAATTAGGAAGCAAGAATGGATGCTTTGTAAGGAATTACTGGTTATTATTACAGACCTCTGAAAAACAGACATGAAATTAGCAGTTGTGTGTCATTTCATTACTGCTTTGGCAGTCTGCTTTCTTTTCCTTTAAGGCTAAGATGGTTGCTAGGGCTTTGTAGTGAACAATCTTTTTGTGTTCAGCTCAAGGCGAAGTGTAATTATTTTATCATTTTGGTTCGTGGGGCCATTTTAGACATTTTCAGAGAAAAAGATTTCAGCTTTTGTTAACCCCCTTCATACTTGGCTGCCAGTCACTGATGTGTTGTAGCGTAGACAGAGAGGAGCTCTGGGTCTGTGCTCATCATTTGCACTTAGTACTTGCCTGAGGATCTGGCACCACCCGTGAGATGAACACGGACTTGACACTGTTATACACTGGCACTGACTGACTTTGAAAAGAGAAGCTCTCTGTCAAAGTAAGTGTCTGGCAGGATCTCTGTGTGGAGGAGAGGTCATGGACAGCAGCTGCCGGAGCCAAAAACGTGCACTTTGGGTTAAGGTTGACATACTGCAAAGTGACGGAACTCTTTCATTTCAGGGCAGACTTACTTCTGGGAGTCAATAAACTTACTCTTCTACATGGTTGTAGCAAAGTTTTCCCCCATCAGACTATTTTTTTAGGACATGGCAGCTCTTTATTTAGTTTTTATGATCAGAGGACCTGAACACCTCTGTTATGGAGAGAGACAGAGGGAGGTGGAAGTATTCAGCCTGGAGCAGAGAAGGCTTTGAGAGACATTAGAGCCCCCTCCAGGGGCTCTGAGAGAGCTGAAGAGGGACTTTTAACAAGGCCCTGGAGTGACAGAACAAGGGGGAATGGCTTTCCACTGCCAGGGGACAGGGTTAGATGGGACTATGTTTCCCTGTGTGGGTGGTGAGGCCCTGGCACAGGTTGCCCAGAGAAGCTGTGGCTGCCCCTGCAGTGTTCCAGGCCAGGTTGGACTGGGCTTGGATCAGCCTAGTCTCATGGAAGGTAGACTGAGAAGGGCTTCAAGGTCCCTTCCAACTCAAACCATGCCATGATTCTATACAACTGTTACAGCTGGGCACAGAGGGGCACTGAGAAAGCAGCAGGACAGGTTCTCAGATCAAAGTGGGTGTCTCGTACACAAGTATCTCCATCTGAGCTGTTTATCCTGTGTCACTCGGGGGTCCTGAAGAGCAAGTTCATGGTCAATCATCCAAAGGTGTGATTTTCCCCCCAGCAAAATAGATCCTCCCCGCTTGGTCAGTTACCTCAGGCTTCACCTCTAGCTCATGAGAACTCCACCTATGGGCTGAGAGGCAGCAGACACCTGGTCTGCTGCAGATGTCTCTTGTGGGCCAAAGATCCCACCTGTGTGGGGCACAGGTGGACCTGCAGCATCTCTGCTGAGCCCCTGAAGGGTTTTCCAAGCCACAGCCCCACTGGCACATGGTGATTGCTGCAGCCTCAGTGCAGCTCAAACCTACAGGGAGAAACCTCTCCTCCGTTCCTGAATGCCCTGTGGGGCTGCAGTGACACAGCTGCATGCCAGCACCTCCATGTTTGATGAAATGCTGCAATCTAGGGCTGCAGACACCATGGTTTGGTTTTTTCCCCCATTGCTAATTATTTCCTACATGTACAAATTCTCAACCAGTGCGAATGCACACAAAGCCCCTGGGAGCCAGCCTTCCTGGGAGCTGCTCAGAATGGCAGACACTGCGTATTTATGGGTTGGAAAGCGTTTAAAATAACAGGAAACATATTTTTGCTTAAGGTGTGTCCCTAACTTGGGATCCATCACTTGCGCATGTTGCTGTAGCAACGCTGCAATGGCATGGGAGTTGCTTTTATGGCTGATTTCTGAGCAGATCATGGCAGGAGCTGTTACCAAGCAACCAACTCCTATGCTCCCATAACTAGGAAATGCAGCCAGTGCTTTTTGATATTGCCCAGGATTTTGGTCGTATGTTCATTTTGTCAACCTTGATCTTTTTGATGTGAAATAATTGCTGTGGAGTACTACAGAAAGATCCCTGTTTTGTGGGGACCTCCCCCTCCATGGTTTCTCTCACGTGAATGTCCAGTGTAGGAACATTCACAGGAAGGCAAAGACAACAGTCTGTTTCTTTACCAAAAAAAAAATTTTAAAAGTTGTGTTCAACACATGCTGCTGAAGAATAATTAAAGGCCGACCATCTGCCTGGATGAAAAGAGCGTCATCCTTTGCTTCCCAGGTCTGCATCTGATTGAATGTCGTGTTCGAGGACAAGCCTCGCAAAATTCAGGTGTTGAAATGCTCTTTGGAAGTTTCACCTAGTTTCTGCTCTGATTCTCATTCTCTCTGTTTTATCTGCCCGGTACTTAGATGGGGTTTTGCTCACAATCTGCTTGTAGAGAATGATTAGTGAATTAGTAAAGTATAGGAAATCATGAAGATGGTGATAATCCATTTAATGGATATTCTGAACTCAGGGGCAAGCACCTAACCTTGCCACAGAATTCATGTATCCCAAAGCATGAGATTAATTTGTGCTTGTGCTTCTTGAGGCAGATGTAAATACCATTTTTGGTTGCAGAGCTTTTATTGAGTTTGGAGGATTTTTAGCAGCATGTGAGAATTTGTTTGGATACAGCAAGAAGGCTCCTAGATGATTTGAGTGACCTGATCTACTGGAAGGTGTCCCTGCCCATGGCAGGGGGTTAAAACAACGTGAACTTTGAGGTCACTTCCAACCCATGGTGATTCTATGATTTTATTTGGGATCACTCTGCTGTCCTAAAAGAGGCGGTATCAGCTTGTTACACCAACTGTAGACATGACCCTTCGTATCAATTTTCTTTTAAACAACAATTATACCTGCTCACAGTGATATTTAACATTACTCAATCCTTGTAAATATGACAAACTAAACATCAGTCCCAAAGGGACTGTGATTAGTCCCATATGTCAGCACTAACAAATGGTGACACTTAATAATGCCCTGTGTGCTCTTATTTCAAATTTCCTGTTATGTTGTGCTGTGCTTGTATTGTCCCCCAGAATGCCCATTGTCAGGGGAAGTTAATTTCACGTTCCACCTATTACACAAATGAATTGTGAAAGTTGGTCCTTATTTTGAGAGAATAGATTTTTACCACCTTCACAATATCGGACTAGTTATTTTAATGAGGTATGCATGTATGTCACAGCCTCACTGAAGCAGAGCAAATTCCTGTACCTGCACAGCTTCAATCCAGTCTGTTGTCAGCTGTAACTGGTTCTTTTAATCCTCTGCAGTAAATGCTAGTGATGAATTGACAGCTCCAAAGGTAACACTTTCCCATTTATCCACAATCTGTGTATACACGAGTGGATTATGACTGCCTGAGAATCACCAGCACTGTAAATCCAATGTAAAATCTGGTTTGTTTTATGATTCTGGAGGAATTCTGCCTGAATAATTTGTAGATTATAAAGGGTAACATTGCAATGAATTGTTTCCCAGAGAAGCTACGGCTGCCCCATCCCTGGAAATGTCCAAGGCCAGGTTGGATGGGTCTTGGAACAGCCTGATCTAGTGGAAAGTGACCCTGCCCATGGCAAAGGGTGGAAATAAGATGAGCTTTCAGGTCCCTTCCAACTCAAACTATCATATGAATTAACATCAACATTCAATATATTACTTCAATTTTAAATATTCTGTCACAGTGAGGCTAAAGATTAAACACCAACATGATGAGGTATGAATATGCTTTACAAATTGCTGTAGTATTTGAAATGGATCAACTGCAAAAATCTGTACATTTGTGTGAAAATGACAACTGCACATATATTGCACTTCAGGCCTGGATATCACACATTGTTTACAATAGAAGTGTTTGAAAAACGTGAGCATGTGGGATTTGAGGAGATGATTTAGTGGTGAACACGGTAGTGTTTAGTTGATGACCTTAAAGGTCTTCTCCAACCTTAATGACTCCCTGATTCTTTCTAAGGAAATAGTATCAGCTCCAGATCCAATAGAGAAGAGGACTAAGGTCAGTGGCTGAGGAGCTGTGCTGGCATATGTTCTACAGGGCTATCCTTTCCCATGTGCTATGGGATGTGATGGCACTAAAGTTACCTCTTACAGCAACAAAGTTACAACTTTGGATTGCTCTTGTGTTTTAAACTGTTGGGGGCTGCCTTCAGCTGTTTGACAGCATGAGGCTTTTAATACTCAATTTCCTTCCTTTTGCCTCTTTCTGTTTGGGTGTCCTGTGCAGGGCCAGGAGTTGGACTTGATGATCCTTGTGCGTTCCTTCCAGATTAGGATGTTCTAAGATTCTATGAAGAAACAAAGCTGGAAAAAGGTGTGGGAAGGTGTCCTGTCTATATAAAGCTGGTTGTGCCTTTATTTACTGTAGAACTTTCACTCCGTTTATGCAATGAGTTAATGCTGCTTCGAGTGGGACGAGGCCTTTGTGTCTGTATGAGCACATCTGCAGTGCTGGGTTCCTTGTGATTCCTCTGCCTGCATTCCCTCTGAAGAGTCAGAATCAGATTTCCAGAAATATCCAAACATCTGGTAAATCAGGACCCTCTGAGTTTATTTTGAAATATTTTTTCAGGAGTAACAGAGCTCTGCCAGGTGGTGATTGCTGTGGAAAACTTGGAGCACTTGCCTTTCCTATTCCTCTAAATAACAAACCAAGAGACTCTAGGAAATAATATTAAGCATTAAATTAAAATGATGTTAGAATTGCAAAGCCAAGGATTTAAGCTTAGGAAATGAAAAAATTGAGGCTCCTGTTTGATTTCATTCATCATTTAGGCCTGGGCTGTCCTTGCTACATGTCTCATTTTGTTTTCCATTACCTGCTGGGTTGTTATTGACATACGGTCAAGTATGCACCAACCACATTCATGTTGCTGCTGTAGGAATTCCATAGCATGACTGTGCAGGAATAACTCTGTGTAAAGCAGAGGTAACACTGCACTGGACTCTTGTCTCCAGCTGTTCTCTGTTCATTATTCCTTTAACCTGCATGCTTGCAATTGTGTGTTTACACTGAGCTGTCAAAGCCCCAGCATGAAGTGGGGATATTTCCAGAGGAGCTGTGGTAGACGTGGATCAATGTCTGGTGTAAAAACCTTTGGCTTTTTTACAGTTCTGAACAGATCTGTGGCAAACACCCAGTCAAAAAGCATCTGGAAAGCCAGTGGGAGACAATGAAAACAGGGAAAACCTTTACTGCGTGTGAATGAAAGTGTTGGCTGAAAGGCAAATATCTCCTAGATTGGCAACTCCTGCCCTCAGCAAGTGTCCCAACAGCTCAGCACTCCGATTCAGAATCCAAGATTTTTAGCTGTGTTGCTGCTGATAAAGTGAATGTATCCCTTGTGGTATGATAGAATCAGAATGGTTTGAGTTGGAAGGGACCTTAAAACCTATCTGGTCCCACACCCCTGCCATGGGCAGGGACACTTCCCACTGTCCCATGTTGCTCCAAGCCCTGTCCAACCCGGCCTTGAACACTGCCAGGGATGCAGGGGCAGCCGCAGCTTCTCTGGGCGACCTGTGCCAGGCCTCACCACCCTCACAGGGAACAATTTCTTCCCAGCTTTGCATCTCACCCTGCCCTCTGGCAGTTTAAAACCTTTCCCCCTTGTCTTGGCACTCCAGACCCTTGTAAATAGTCTCTCTCCATCTTTCTTGTAGGCTCCCTTCAGGTACTGGAAGGTCCCAATTAGGTCACCCTTAGTCTCTTCTCCAGGCTGAAAAATCCCAATTCTTTCAGCCATTCCACATAGCAGTGCTGCTCCGTCCTTCTGATCATCTTGGTGCCTCCTCTGGACTCACTCTGACAGGTCCCTGTCCTTCCTATGCTGGGATGCCACAGCTGGATGCAGCTCTCCAGGTGTTAATGGCAAGTGAGCTCTCAAAGCTTCCTCAGAAGCTCAGAAGGCTTAACTTTTGTTGTCTAAACAGAGAAAAAACCAAAAGGAATGCTGCTAAAAGTACCTCATGTTTTATAACCAAGTCGGAATGGCTGGGGGAGCCATTACAGGCAGTGGGATCTCTCACTGGGGGTGACTATGCCCGCTCTCCCCTATCAGGGTCCCTATGGTGGATTAAACAAACTGCAGAAGATGTCAGCAGTAACTGAATAAACAATCTGGGTTTGAATAGTGTTGGCTGAATAAATGACTGGTCTGGTGACAGCTGCTGGAGAAAGGCTCTGTCAATAACAGTAGCACTCAGGTATGTAAATATGGAGATTTGAGATTGTACTATCAGCATTTGTCAGGTTATGGATTTTTCCTGTATTAAAAGGGAATGTAAAAGAGGCAGTGAGGATGCAGGACAGTTTGAGCATGTTCAGCATAGCTGGGGGCGTGTCACATGGGGTTGCCTTCACCAGGTGCCTCACCTTAGTGCATGTAATCACTGTCCCAGGAAAATCACCTCTGGGCTTTTATGGCCAGAGATAAAAATGTAAACACGTGTTTGGGAACTTTGGAGAGATGACCTTAATTTTTGAAACTTGGCTGTAAGGAAAGAAATTGACATTTATTTTCTTAAGCCATTATTAAGCATAAGTGTCTAAAGGATGGCCATTCAGGTAGCCCTACCTGGTCCACAGGAGAGTCTCTGACAGGTAATTTACTAATTACCTAGAGCAAATCCACCATCAAGTACACAGGGAAGGTAACGCTGTCAGAAGCCAGCGAGGGCAAACAATTAAGCAAATGGATAGTTCTGCAGGTGACTCTGGAATTTACAGTGGAAAATTACTTTCAAAGCAAGGGAGTTTTGCCATTTATTTGAAGGGAGCCAGGATTCCACTCTAAGCTTTTGAGGCCAGCAGGGACCGTGGATGTATCCAGGTTGATCTCTGGAAAAATGTGTACTGAAGGGTAGAACTGTTTACCTGAGTTGCAAAACCCCTGGAGGAAAGAGTTCTAGGATGCAAAAGCAGCAAAATTGGGCTAAAGTGATCTCTGATAACGACCATCCAACCCCTTTTCTCATTCTTACATGAAGGTGAGGAAGATTACGCTGTGGTCTCAGTCAAACATGGCTGGGAAAGTGTAGTTTGAACACAATCATTATTTTCAGTATGTGACACAAATGGTTTTTAAAGCTCAAGCTCTCATTTTTTGGACTACCAATACACAGCTCTTTATTGGCCCACAAGTAAAAGTAAAAATAGGTGGCTGGGGGTTGTGCAGATGTATGCTAACAATTCTTGGCAAAGCCTGTTCTCTATTCCTCAAATGCCACATCTTAAGACATTTCAGTCTTATTTCAAGTTACATGCTTTACTGCACTTAATATTTTCCTTTATATGAGATCTTTCTCAAATATTGCAGTTTGGAAATGTTTTTTCTGGTGGCAGGTATTCTCTTTTTTTGTTTTTCTTAATGCTTCTCATGTGTCATAAATATTATTTCTGTGGTTGAACATCAAATGAATGAAGAGAATCAAACTTTTCTGTGTCCTCAGTCTTTTGCTGCTGTTGTGCTGTGTCCTTCCTTGGTGGATTGTGCAAAGCAGCCTTGAGAAATGTTTTCCTCTTTAACTGGCTATTTTTCTCTTCAGAAACACAAGTCTCAGAGCTGAGATGTGCGGTAGGTTTTGAAGGCAGCCAAGAAGGAACTTAATGGCTCTACTGGATGTCATTCAGAAATCACTCCCCCTAACTGCATCATTTAAGGCCCCACAAGCCGTTTCCAGGGAGGTTGAAGGTAAGGGATGATGATTGGAAGATCTGCATTAGTAATGCTTTTAGAAGGTGACATTAAAATTTGGAAGTGTAACTTTTTGCTGTACAGAAAATGTATCTAAATCCTGAACTTCTTGGGTCAGTTCTTTTATGTTAGCTGTATGTTAGCTTGGGCCCAGCTGTTGTACTCTCCTCTGTGGCTTACCAGATATTCTGTGACCCAGTCATTAGGAGAGATGTGCCCTTTCCCCAGGGTGTGAGAATGATCTGCCTTATGCTCAAAAATTTAATAACTGGAAAAATATTTAAAACTCCAGCAAAAGCTGGCCCTGTGTGCCCCTGTTCCCTTCATTAGATCCCTGGGGCTCTGCCTGTCCATCTTGCTCTGCACCTCTCTCTCCGTGTGAGATGAGTGTTCTATAATGCTTATCTTTAGAGTGTGGAATAAGTGCCTTTGACAGGGTGAGAGGTTACTGTCTCAAGTTGTGCCAGGGGAGGTTTAGATTAGTTATTAGGGAAAATATTTTCATAGAAAGGGTTGTAAAACATCGGTATTGGTTGCCCAGGACAGTAGTGGAGTAACATCTCTGGAAGTGCTCAAAAAACATGTGGATGTGGCACCTGAGGATATGGTTTAGTGGTGAACGTGGTGGTGGTGCTGGGCTGACAGATGGATTCAATGATCCTAGAATCATTAAAGTTGGAAAAGACCTCCAAGATCATCAAATTGTCTTAGAGGTCTTTTCCAACCTGGCTCTGTGATTTTATCACCTAACCAAACAGTGCCTGTGCAGAGATGCAGAGCTGTATGTGTAAGTGAAAAGCACTTGCTCGCTCCATCCCCTGCTGTACCAGGGTGTCCGTTAGGAGTGCGACAGTAGATTCCTGGCTGGAATTGCATTCCCCAATGAGTTACAAACCCCTGGCCTTTTTCAGTTGCTCAAGTCACTCTATAACCTCCAGCAGCTCTTGCTGCCTCTCTGCTTAGAGTGATCCAATCACTTACTGAAAAGATTTAGTGGAAGAGTCAAGAGCTATGTGATCACTGCACATACACTGAAATCTTTCATGGTAAGGGGCTGTGGAGGCTTGAGCTATGCCAGGAGCACCACGGACTCAAAGCTAACCAAAGGTTTTCAGTGCTTTTCTTACTGTCCTTTGCTTGAGTAATCAGGACAATTCTCTGTTAGGCATAAAATGGAAGTAAATGAATAGAATAAAGATGTTCTGAGCTACTTGACAAGGCCTGAGTACAGGGTACAGAATCTGTGGGTGTTTGGCACAGCCCCAGCACTGCAGATAATTTAGCTGCTGCTTATTTTTGATTCTGTTCAAACATGATTTACCTTAAAAAAATTAGCTGCAAAGTAACTGCTCTTACACAACAGATATTCATGATAAAATAATGGCATGGCAAAGCTCTAGGCATGAACTGAAAGGTTCCAGTTGTGGTCTGAATTATTATGGCTTGAACTCCTTCTAGAGTGCCAGGCAATCCCTGTTTGTGTACAGAATGGTTCCGTCTATCACATCACCCTCTTTCAGGGAAGAAGTCCCGCAAAAGGCTCTGGAAACGCACAAGCCATGCTGCCACACTGTCACCAGTTCCTGTCACTTACTGTCCTCTGCGGACTTCAAAAGCAACGAGGATGGGATGCTGAGGAAAGCGATACTATTCCCATAGGAACTTACTCATAGAAATCCTTCCTAGGGACAAAACAACAGAGCACCTCTAGTATACCTCTTCCACTTCAGTACTCATCACCAAATTCTCTTTTTCAGGAACCCTGCAAGAGGATACAGTGATCAGATCTTGATCAGAGCTCAAGGAGCGTTTGGACATTAGTCTCAGGCACAGGGTGGATTGTTGGGGTATCCTGTGCAAGGACAGAAGTTAGACTGGATAATCCTTGTGGGTCCTTTCCAACTAAGGATATTCTGTGATTCCTGTGCCACGTCACAGGGTGCCGATACCTGTAGCAGAGGGATCCATTACTGAACTGCAGGCTGGGGTTACAATGCTGGGCTGTAAATCAGCACTGTGGTGGCACCACCAGCAGAGCAAGGAATGTAGGGAAGATGTTTCAGTGCAACTCCAGGGCAGGGGAAGGGTTGTGGGGAGGGTGTACAAACTGAACAGCATAACAGGCCTAGGAAGCTGCAGCTTGTTTGTGTTCTTGCCTTTAATATACGGAATTCTGTATATAATGGAAAATTTTCTGGGAAAAAAAATGGCCCCAAGTGTTCCCAGTGCTGCAGTGGGGTGAGCAGCCGAGCTCTGCACACCTTCACCAGATTAGCTATTGCCAGGTGACAGGGAGCTGTCAGTGAAAACTGCAGTAGTGGTAGCAGTAGATGCTGGAGAGGAATAGTGACAATGATGAACATTTTCATTAAAGGGAAGACCCTGACCCCCTTCATAGTAAGATAAATTCTTCAGAGTATCCCACGCGTGTTTTGGAGGGCTCAGCATGCTGTGTGTCCCAGAGAAAAGCCTGTGTTCCCAGAGAATCTGGCTCCTTCGTAAATGCAAGGGAGGCTGTCAGCAGCAGAGAATATGGATGCATTCTTCTCAGTCCTCTGCCTCAGGAACTTCAAACCCAAGGGGTGACTTGACAAAGCTTCTTCATATCTCTTGAGTTCTCCATCTGAAGTCCCCAGCTTATACTGATATATGAAGTCAGTGTGTGCAGTGTCAATACCTGGGGGTCCTGTTTGCCTCAGGAGCTCTTAAAGCTCCAAATATTGTCCAGGGACATTTGGGGCAACCTTCATACACGCCTGCCTGTGTGTATTTGCCATGGCCAAGCAGGGCCATGTAGGAAAGGGGCACGGCAAAGCTTCACTGGAATTCTCGCCCGGGACTAACACAAGGTTTAGACTGGACACAAATAACTAAATATGTAGACACTGACTCCTCTGTTGCCATGTGGAAGCTGGTCTTTTGCAGTTATTTCATTCCCTTTGACACCTTTCAGGTTGGACATTAGGAGGAACTTCTTCATGGAAAGGGTGGCCAGGCATTGGAGAGAGCTGCCCAGGGAGGTGGTGGAATTCCCACCCCTGGAGATGTCCAAAGGACGACTGGATGTGGCACTCAATGCTGTGGTCTGATTGAAAGGTGGTGATCAGTCACAGGCTGGACTCTTTTTCATTCTCAATGATTCTCAGGTTCTCAGCTCTGTACTGGAAGCATCAGATCCTCCCTTCTCTTTCACAAATCTGTGCCTTGAAATCTGTTTTCTTAGGAATTATACAGATACAGATATAAGCAGCTGACATCAGTTCTGAGAGTATTTTCTTGTAGGTGGAACTATTATTCCTCCTCGGAACTGTAACTGTGCAGTCAGTGATTTGCTACGCTAATAAGTTGCTGAAGGAAAAATGGGAATTATTCTGGCTTTGTGTTCCCCTCAGTACATGTGGTTAAAAAGGACTAAATGGCAGCAGAAGATGAGCAATTCTGGAAAGCACTTGTGCAGGAAGTAACGAGGGAGGCAGGAGGGCATAGATTTAGAGGAAAACATTCCTGGAAGATTTCCTACCGTAATTTGTTGTTTAAGTGCTTGTTGCACTGTTTCCTGCAATGATGCTCTCCTGTGAAGGCAAAACCCAGCAACTGCACTGACAGATGATGTGGATGACAAGTCTGCATTCACTCTGATCCCAACTTCATTCCAGAAACTTGGCATCTTGTTCATCAGTTCTGCTACAAATATGCATAAAACCCAAACCAGAGCTCTGTCTGGGTTTCATTAACACTTCCTAGGTAGGATGCTTTCTGTTGCAGTTTATTTCTCGTACAAGTAATTTTCTTGACTCACAACTGAAGATTACCCTGTTGCTTAATTTATTTGGTGATTAATTTGGTACTGTGGGCAGATGTGATGTAAAGCTCTTAACCATTCCATGTTGAGATGGAGGCAAGCAATCTGCACCCAGGAGGTTTAATGAGGCATCCATCCCAAGGGAGTGGAGATAACTTAATTAAAGGGAACATTTTGTACTGGACTAAAAAGATTATTTTGTTGTTGACTAAGATGTAAATATTAGTTTTCTTAAAGGGAAATAACCAGCAAAACCCCAATATTCTGTTTATCATATGTTTTTATTGTGCAAAAATACAGTTTTTCAGTTTGATGAGAAACCCCAAATTGCTGTAAGTTACATTTCATTCACATTGACAATTAAGCAATGCCAAGATGCTGACTGGATTGCTGGTTTCAGTGGGTACCTTACACTATTCAGGTAATTTAAATAAATGTTTATATTAGCTTTAACAGGTAATACAGCATTTCCTGTGTGTTCCTTGTGCCCTGGGTCTTCAATTGTATGCGATGATCAGTAAAACATTTTAGTTTCCAGGTATTATTCCCAGAAGTCTCATTTGTTAAGAAGAACCAGTGGAAGCCAGTGAGGGTGTTGCCACACACGCAGAGGTACCTGGAGGAGCACACAGGCACTGGGGCCATGTTCCATGACATGTCAGCGCCCAAACATCCCTGTGGCAGCACCTGGCTTTGGTGCCTTGGCCCTGCGCAGGTGCTGCCACAGGCTGGAGCTGCCAGAGGCCTGTTCCAGGCCCGTGGAGCTGCCCTGGAAAGCGTTTCCTGCTCCCTCCCTTGTGGGCGACCCTCCCTGCAGCTCACAGCATCATACAATGGTTTGGGTTGGACGAGACCTTGAACACCATCAAGTCTGAAGCCATTTTGCCTTGTCCTGTCACTTCAGACCCTTATAAATAGTCCCTCTCCACCTTTCCGTAGGCTGCCTTCAGGTAGTGGGAGGGGCAATTAGGTCACCCCTTGTTTCTTCGGCAGGCTAAAGAATCCCAATTGCCCCAGCCTTTCCTCAGACCAGAGCGGCTCCACCCCTCTAATCGTCTTGGTGCCTCCTCTGGACTCCCTCTAACAAGGCTATGACCCTCCTACGCTGAGACCCGAGGGCTGGCGGCAGCTCTGCAGGTCGGATCTCACCTGAGCGGGGCAAAGGGGCCCATGACCTGCTGCTTACAGGGGTTCGGAGGCAACCTAGGATACGATCGGCTTTCCGGGCTGCGAGCCCACATTCCTGCGCCACGTTCCGTTTCTCACCCACAGCCACAGCCGCCGCCGCGTTGCGTCCTCCCCGGCGAANCCCCCGCCGGGCTCCCCCCGCCCCGCCGCCGCCGCCGCGCTGCCCCCGCCCCGCGGGACACCGCCCGCCGCCCGCCAAAGTTTCTGTCGCTCGCTGGGCGGGGGCGCTGCTCCCCCGCTCCCGGCCGGGGCTGAGTAAAGGCGGCAGAGTGTCAGCGAGGCGCATCCCCCGCCGCCTTCCGCAGCCGCGCCAGGTACGGCCGGAGAGGAAGGGGTGGGGAGGAAAAGGACAGGAAGGAAAGGCAATGCGCATTGCGCGACAGCAACCGCCCCCAGCGCAGGCTGCGCTCTAGGGGACCGTGGCGCGTCTG
>VYXF01005275.1:205179-295077 GCA_013397295.1 Polioptila caerulea | reverse complement strand
GAGAGATCGCGACCCCCGCCACACCCCTCCCGCAGGCGGGGGACGGGGCCGAGGGGACCGCAAGAACAGGGCTGGTGGGGGGGGTTCCTCCCCGCGATTCCCGGGTAGGGCGAGCCGGCGCCGTCCCTGCCTCGCTAATTCGACGGGGATGCGACGGCGAGCGCCGGGAAAGGCGGGGTCGGCGCGAGCAGCGAGTTTCCCAGAATTCTAGTTCTTCAATGAGAAAATGACTATTCTGTTTAAAAAGAAATCGGCTATTTTGTTTAAAAAGAAAGCTGCGTGCAGGGGTAAGCGAGCCTGTGGAATGCCGATCCATGACCTCGGGCCCGGCGGACGCTGTCGGGAGGCCGCTGCCGTTTTTCTCGCCCCGTGTTTAGCGGGAGGTGCCGCAGGTACCGCACACACACCGCCCCCGCTCCTGCGGGGACCGGCAGGGTTAAACCCCCTCCCTCTGCGCCCTCGGAGGGGTGAGTAAGGCGTGTGGAGTCTAATGACACACTGTGTCTCTCCGTTGCAGGCGTGGGTTGGTTGATGGGAGCTAAAATACAAAAAAGCAATGCGAGATGACGAGGCAGACGGCACTCGGATGGGTGTTTTGGAAGAAGAAGGCAGATTGTCATCCTTGTTTGTGTTGGGAAGGTCCGGAGCTAGTGTTGGTGATCTGATGTAGACAATGATAAACCAGTGTGGGTTTTAGGCTTTTATAAAGGTGAAAATAGTGCAAGGAAAATAAAATATTTGTAGAATTAAATGAAATTATGGAGGCTAATTAGCTCTGCTGAGGAGTGCAGCATAGCTACTGCATAGGAGCGAAGGCAAATCAATGTTGGATTGGGAGGAGAAGAAGAAATAAGGCAAACGTGCTGTGGAGAGCAACAACATGGCCAGGAGACCCTGCCAGCAGCATTGCTTGGGCTGGAGCCTGGAATGATTCCTGCAAAATGCTAAAGGTTGAGTGTTGTCTCTTTTCCTTATTTAATCTTCAGAACCTAATTTCCAAACCTGCACCTGGAAACATCCATTCCTAAGGTGTGAATTAGAAAGGAAAAAGGAGCTGGTGCAATAAGTGCCTTTTGGTGAGAATGTTTGGAAGAGGATTTGCTGGTTACAGTCACATGAGGTTTTTTTACTGCATGGTGGGAGACACCTTAGATTATGGGCAGTTAGAGTGGAGGTGTGTTTACCTAGGAAATGCATGATAGACCTGTGGTTGAATGAAGAAAATACAATATATTGCCACTTGCCATAATCAAAATCTCATTTTTTGGCTCTGCAAACAGACTATTGGTGGATAGAGAGCAGTATAATGGTTAGGCAAAGACTGTCTTAGCCAGCTTGAGGTCTGTGGCTTTTATGACTCTTGGGCTTCTAACAAAATAAACAAACTGCTTAGAGTTGTGCTTCTTTTTTGTAGTGTCTCATCCTAAGGGCACCCCACACACTGAAACACCGTGTACTCCAATTTTACTCCAGTTTTGTTGGAGTGGCAGGGTTGTATGCTGTTTGGATCTCTGCTGTGGCTGTAGAATATTGGAGCATACTAGCCTGCGATGTAGACTTGTAATTACTGTGTGAATTACTGGTTACATATTCATACATACAACTAATATAATTTTACAAAATAAACTCCCTATCAATACTGATTTCCTTGTAGCAATTCCTCTCTTGTTCTCATGTTTCTCATCTCTTCTGTTCATCTTGTTCTCATCTTTTCCATTGGTTTTCCCATGATTCTGTGTGAGCTTCTGGGTTGTTTTCAATTTCAGGTTGTATATGCTAGATTTACTTTCAGTTAAACCTTTAGAAATACCGGTGATATATATGTTGACATTGAGAAATCCATGAGCTTACCTGTTATGTGCAGGGAATTTTTACAGGATGAATTTTTTCATACATCACAGACGAGCATCCCAAACTTCCTGCTTGCAAATTCTCACTTATTAATATTAATGACAATAAATGCAAATGGTTTAAGGCCCAAATCTGTATCATGCACAGCATTATGCACACTGCACTCAGAATTTTGCAAGTGTGGGTTTATATATATTTCCAGAAGAACACTTTGATGCCAGGCCTGTTTGTGACACATTTAAGTTATTTACACTATGCATTAATTAGTTTATAGTCTTGTATTTTGTTTAATTTCAGGATGCTTGTTAAAATTCATAGTGGTATACCTTACTTTTTTGTTAGACTGCAAAAGAAAAACAATGAGAAGGAAGCCAGAAAACTAAAATAACCCGTTGGTACATTAAAAACAAGAAAATGGACCTGTGACCCTCCCAAATTTGTACATGTTTTTTTCTCATTGGAAAAAGAGAAGGATTATGTCCTTCCTTATGTTTTATCAAGATTTGCCTTTTCTAGAGGCGGTTAATCATGAGATCAGCTGAGAGCCTGGTAACACCTGTAATTCTATGTTTTGCACTATTAAAAAAGTCTTCTGCTTTGAAATTTTTTCAAAAGCAAAGTCCTTATTTCTTGTCTCTTTGATGTATAAGCATTGATTCTTTCAAGTTTTGAGGAGGAATTTTTTTTAGAGCACCATGGTTATTTCCTTTGACAAGGTAATTTCCTTTGACATCCAGACAAGCAAATGGCTTTGAGTGTTGTTTCTTGATGAGGTTAGGCAGATGTTTAGAAGTGGTGCCAAATCAGTAACCTCTTATCCCTTTTCTCCCACCCTCAGCGTTATGGACGCTCTGTCATGGGCTGCGTTGAAATTTTGAGTAGCTGTTGTGTGAATGATAACTGTTTATTTTGTGGAGTTCATTTCTTGCTGGATCAACAAACTGAAACTGACCTGTGAAACATGAAAGTGACTGAAGGAGGATGCAGGAGTAGGGAATAGAGTGGCTGGGTTTATCCTTTATGGTAGCCATGAGCTCTCTGAGTGGTTGGTGCCAGTTGGGAACTTGAGTCTGGGCAAAGCCTTAAAATGGCACCTTTTGGTGTCCCGGAAGTGAATGGTGTGCGTTTGGTACTCCGCAAGTACTCATAGTCTTGCAGCCTTTGTTATGTCATTGGATACAACCCTCTCAGTCAGCCTGATCAGTAATTTCAGGTTGTCTTCTGCTTTCTTTCCAACGTGATAAATATGTGCCCACCTCTAGGAATTTTTTTAGCATCTATAGGGCATGTGAAGCTCTGTGGTGACACAGGACATGGTGACATTGCCCTAAAGGGCTTTGGGAGGTTACCATGGTTGTCAGTGGTAACAGAACTGAGCACACTGGTTGTTTTTTACTCTTGTAGTTTAAGTCTTCTGCCAAAACATGGCCTTGTGTGAGCTACTGCAAAGAAAATTAGCTCCAGCCCAGAATGGCACCTTCATTTTAACTTGAAGGCAGAGAACATGCGTATTGCCCTCACTGGAGATAAATTGGTGTTTGGAGCTCATTGCACCTGCAAATACTCGATCCAGTGAACTGGCTCATTTTTCTCTGGTTTATTTGCCAGCTGGATTTTATGAGCTTGGAAAAACTAAATTCTAGTTATATTACTTAGAATGGTTCCAGTTCCATTATTGTATCGGGCTAAAATGCAGTTGTTTGTTTTACATTAATTTTAAAAGTAATTACTTTAAATACAAACTCTACATTACTTAGAGGAAGTAGCTCTTGTTTTGTGGACTTGGCATTAAAAGGGGAGAAACTGGGAATTTACAGCCCAGCCCCTGGAATTATCCCTTGTGAAGCTGCCCCATCTCTGGGTTCCTCAAGTTTCTACTTCAGCAGCCTGTGATGAAAGGATCTAGTTTAGCAAGGATGCTGGACACACTGGAGAGGAATTTAGCATGGAATTGCCCGTGGGGTTCTGATGAGAGAGCAGAAGTTACTTTACTAGGTTGTGAATAAAAATGCTATATGTTCTGGGCGCTGTGGTAGCGGGACTGTGGTGTTTCAGCTCCTCAGGAAGAAAAATCTTTTTCAATCTATTTCAATGATCTCGTGAGTTCCCTGAGCAGCCTGGCTTTCTGCCTGGGTAGCATTTATTCCCTATCTTTCCAAAATTCATCAAATAACAGAATTTATACTGTGGCATGAGAAACTCTATCTTGAAAAATACTCTCTAAGAGAACATGAATTAGTAATGATAACACATAAAAAGTACTATGTGACTCAAGTTTTGGTTTGTGCCATGTTGTGTCATTATTTGATTTTGAAGCTTTTCATTCATGGCTTTTATAAAATGTATGTAATAATTGGGTTTCTATGTATTCTGCATAAAGCAAACTTTGGTCTAAGTTTTGCTTCCTCAGTAATTTTTATAAATTTTTGGTGAAGTTTTTTCCTACTCTGAATGGAGGGCTTATTTAATAAAAATTATACTTTTTTTGAACTTAAAATTTGAATAGCTTTTTTTTTCCCCTTCTTCTCCCATCCATTCTGTTGCATTGTAAAGAGGAGGATTATTTAGCTTTACTGAAGAAGTAACCTGAGGTAGGAATCCTTAAGAGCCAATTTGGCAGAGGCACATGTAGATACTTGAGGAACATACAGGATCCCGGTGAGTTCATGTTACTATTCCTATAGGGGCAGGTCTCTGCACGCCGCTGGAGCCCTGATGCTGCTGAGGAGCGATGTTGTGTGAGCTAATGGCAGGGAAGTAATCTGGGAGAGTGGTGTTGTCTCTTGAACTGGCATCGCTAATGAAGAGAGTGATGAATCATGCATGTTGGCATTTCAGCTCTTAGCAGTATTTGTTATTTATTTGTCCTTTATGAAAAGAACATATTTGTGACCGAAGGAGCATCTTCCTGAGCAGACTGGGAGCTCTGCAGGGTGAGGACAAGCTTGCTGTTATTTTGCTGTTTGGCTGTGGAGGGATTTGTTGTATGAGATCTTTCAGACGTGTAATTTCAGAGTCTCGGAGCAACTTGTTGCTCTTTAGTTCACTTGTACTTAATGAGAAAGAATCGAGTGGTATGTCCGGAGTGGAGGTCCTGGGGTAGATGAATGATCCTTTCTTGTACCACAAGCAGTTCCATTCATGGTGCACCATTTCACAGAAGTTACTGAAAAGTCATCTGATGAGCATTTGTGACCTTACTGTGCCCATCAAAGTGGAGCAGGCTCAAAGCTCTGTTTGTTCATCGGTGTATTGCAAGTGTATGCAAATACCAAAAGTATGTCTGCCACTAGCCCGGCCTTCCCAGAGCTTGGAAGAATGAACTCGAGCCTTCTTTCCTTGAGTTTTTAATTTGTAAATTTATTATCATTTCTTTCAGAGTAGGTTGCATGTGAGACAGCAGAGGTCTGCTTGTAATTTGAAATTATTTGTCTTTACATCCAGATTTCCATGTGTTCTGGTTTTCTCCCATTTGAATTAGCTAACTTGGTTTTCAGAGATCAGATTTGCAGATTTCCCTTTGCAGATTCCCAGTGTGTATGAGCTGAAGCTCACATCACACCACTAATGAAATTCAGTGGACTAGTTGAACTGCATCTTTTACCCTCATCTGCAGGGAATGTTTTTAAGATTAAAATATAGAATAGCTTGACAGTTGAGAAAAAAATTCCTGAATAACCATGGATAGGTTAAATGCATCGCTCTTCTCTGAGTTCCCCACTTCATTGGTGAATATTCAATTGTCTTATATTTACTTAATTGCTAATTATGGTTGAATTGTAGTGATCTCGAATTCAAGATTTGTAATGGTCTCATTAGCGAAAGAAGTATTTTGGATAAGTGAATTGTTGTTTGCAAGAGAAGTCACACTGAGTATTTGTTATTAATTAAGAACTGTGAGAAAAGAAGTCGTTAATTTGTATTTTATGATGGGGAGCTTCTTGTTTACTTACTCTCTTTTAAAATATTTTGGGTATTTATTTGACTTTCTCCTTCATGCCTGTACAATTTCCATGTTAGGTACAAAAATATTTGACAGATTAATGCTATTTTTCTGTATTCAGATTATTTAAGCAAAATGCATTTATAAAGCAGAGTAGGAAACACCTCTGCTGCAATCTATATTTTTTATATGCCTTAATGAGTAAGGCTTGTATATGGGTGTGAATGGTTTCCTCCTTTTTTTGTGTTCTTTTCAGGTGGCTTTCTTAAAAGTTTGTGTTTCCTTCATAGTTTGGATGAGAACCTTGATGAGCACATATGAAACAGAGAAACCATCAGTGCATATGAAAAATTCCAAAATTAAAGACAGTGTAAAATATCTTTCAGAATGGGAATTTGAATATTTGTGGTGTTGATGAAACACAGAAGCAAAAAGTTGTGCATTGCCTCCAATAGACTGAAAAGCATTAATTGATATGCTTGAAAGTGTCTTAATGTCTTTAACGTGGAAACACTTAACGGTCTTTTCTGTTCCTGCCAGTCACCTTGTTGGTAATCTGGACTTCCCTGGAGATGAATTTTCTGTCCTTGAATTGTGAAGCTCATTGAGTTGGATCCTGTGGTCGGTGTTTTAACAGTTGGCTTAAATACTGGTAATAATATAAATACTGTACTGATGGGCTCAGATGCCATGCTTAGCATTTCCAGTAGGCTGCCTCTGGCTGAGGTTATGAAATACTATTTCCAAGGAGAAAATATAAGGAAAACTGGGAGAAGACATTGGAGAGAAACAAATGTGAATTGATTCCTGGTGCTGTATCTGGACGTCTAAATATTGAAGGATTTAGATTCTTTCTGCATTTGTTATATGAATATTGCTTATTTGCTTTATGATTTTAGGGAAGCAACGCAGAAGAAAATAGGACTTAGCTTTTATTGCTTTTTGAGGAAGTTTTGCCTGCCCTGTCCCATTATCCAGCTGGTGATTCTTGCTGAAAGCTGCTGGTTTCTCAGCTGTGCTAAACCAGATGTCTGGGTATAAGGTAAAAAGAAGAATCACGTTTTACTGCCTTCCTCCTTCTTGCCCTGAAATTGCTCACTGGTAGAGCTGATCAAGTGGAGTTAATGGCTCTGTTTTGTCCCACCAGTCTGACACAGGAGATTCTGGTGCAGCCTTTTTCCGTCAGTAAAAATGACCGTCTGCTATTTTAACTTCTTCGGTTGGATCTCCTAAAGTTGGCACTTTTAATGAAGAAATATAAGAAAGTGAAGGAACCATGTGCAAGCAGGGTGTGCTGAACGGTAACGTTTGCATATTCCTGTCTTCGGTCCTTTTATTTACCTCTTTAATAACAGATGATTTTCCCTTTTGCCGTATCTTCCATTGTCTCATGTAGGATTGTTCTTTGTCTAGAAATTATTTCTGATACTTGGCTGCCCTTAATGTTCCAGATAGTGGTGTGAAGAGGCCTAGCAACAAGATAAAGGTACAAAGTGCTTTTGTTGAAATGAATTCTGTGTTTCTAAGGCTGAGAGGTATCAGTGGGAAAGCCTGTACGTTCTGTAGTTCACCAAGACTGGGGGATGGCAGCATTTATTAATTTATTTATTTAGGGCACTTGGAATTTGAAATTGGTCATAAAGTGTTGTCTTTTCAGACCTGAGACCCCTGTGCTACTCCTGTTTCTCTGGGCTCTTTCAGAGCAGGCACATTCCTGGTTCCCTGTCTCAGCTCGGCTCAGTGTTTGAGCTGAAGAATGTCTGGGAGCAGAAAGAGTCATTGGCTGAGTGGATAACTGGAATGGCCTTAGCCTGGCTGTCCCTGCTAGTGCTCTTGAGCAAAGTCTTCAGCAAAGGGCAGTTTAGCAGGCAGATAAACAGATAAACAATTTTCTGTCCTTCAGAGATTTTATGGAATAGAATATGGAAGGTTCTGAGAGAGGGAAAACCAAAGTAAAATAGTGAGGATAGATTTTTAGAAATCAATGATGCTCAGAGAAGAGAGACAAAAGGATGTGTTTGTGTAACTTATGTGAGAGTTGGTAGACTGAGCCTGTGAAGAGGTGCAAATGCAAGTAGATAGTGTGATTTGGATGATGAAAATAAATGCTTGTGCCCGCAGATTTTGCTGGCTTATCCCAGCTTGCAGGCCCTGGCGTTCTTCGTCTGACTTTATTTTTAAGGATATTTGCAAATGATCTGTGTTACGGCAGGTACTCTGTGTGTGTAGCTGTGTGCTGCTTGATATGTTACTTTCTGTATTAGTTGGGGTCTAATGCTGATTATCTTTCCCAGCAGTTCTACATAATCTAATGTTCTACATCTTTTGCAGTTCTACATAATCTAATGGATAATTTACGTTTCATGGAATAACAAATCCCCCATTTTCTTACTTAATGGGTTTTTCTCCTCTTACTCAAATGTATTTTTTCTATTTAATTTTCAGTGTAAGATTTGATTGGAGGACCCCAGTTCAGTTTCCTGCTGCTTCACACAGTTGTTAGTATGAGATACTCAGCTTCACAGTTAGAACATCTGTGTTTGATTGAAATCTTTCTGAGCAGCTTTTCATTGGCACCAGCCTTTGGTTAATACCTGCATGGAGGCTGTGACATCCCTTGTTTTTTTGTCTTCAGGAGTGGGGATTTAATGTAACAGGCACCATGAAAGAAAGGGCTACTGTTCTTTGAAGGCTGAAACTGTAATGCAGCTACATGTGCCCACCTGCTTTCTCTTCAGACTGGTAATATCTCTGACTTGATTTAGAGAAAATGAAGAAGCTGTAGCGCTGACAGCAGGCAGTGCTGCTCCACCTCCTCAGCAGAGGTGGAAAGGACCATCTGGCACTATGTGGGTAGCAGTTATCCCAAAAAGCAGTAGCAGTGGGAGTTCTTGCCAGTTACAAGTTGTGATCACAGGCCAAATGGTGTCATTCTAAATCAGTGTACGTTTTCAAAGAGAAAGAGATGCAGGTATTTATTTTTGCCAACTTTAGAAGTATTTTCTGTCATGGGGGGCTCTACTGGGGTTTTAAATGCTGACATTTGAGAGAAGGTGTGAGGGTGTAAGTCAGAGGAGTATGGCTGTGATGCCTGCTAGACCAGCTCCTAGGCACTAAAAAAAGTTGGCTTTTTTTTGTATTATGTGAGCCTCAACTTGATTAATCCATGAAACTGAGGAATTTTTTTTTAAGACTGTGTAATGGAGTGGTCTATTGATTTGATTTAGACTTCGGCCAATGGGGACTGAAGATCTCAGTGCTTATCTTTGACACTACTAACTAGTCTTGAACAAATTGCTGCTCTAAAATGATGAGAAAAACTTTGTAATGAGATTAAAAGCTCTCTATCTTGCTTTTAGAAGCACTTCAGTATGGTGGCCTGTGGTATTTTTGTCGGAAAAGTTGGATGTGGTGTAATCAGAAGTGCTGTACAGTGGCTGCAGAGCTGGTTAACATGTTGCTTAGAAACCTAGATGAAGGAGGAATTGAGAGGGTACTGGTAAAACCTGTGGATGGCATTGACTTTCAAGGTGTTGCAAGGATAGGAAGAAAGGATTAAATTCTAACAGATCTTGAAAAATTGGAAGCTTAAGAGTATGAACAAGTTTGTTTCTCAGCATTTATTCTGAATAAAAACAGCATTACAAACGGAAGAACAGGAGAAGCACAAAGCACTGTAAAACATATGAAATGAAAATTGAAAAATGTCATTTGCATGTGCACAGAGCAAGTGAAATTTAGAGGAAATTGTCAATTTGTGCTCTTTTTCAGACCTGGATTATTCTTGTAGACTTCCTCAGACTCTGTCAATACTATGGATCAGTGTGTAGAAAATTTCTGCACAGACAGGCTTTCAAAGAGGGCTTTGGTCTTTGTCAGATTTTCTGGGCAGATGTAGCTGCTTTCCTGTCAGTGTACATGGGCTCTGCACAGGGACTTTGCCAGGATCTTTTCAGCCCCTGCGCAGCTGCAGCTGCAGGAATCCTCATAAAGTGTCTAAGCTTTGATTTGGACTCTGATTTCTCTGATTTCACTGATTTCTTTGTGTGGCGGTTTTGTTGTTGTTCTGAGTTGGGGTTTTTTTAACTGCTTCTGCCTCTTCTAAATGTCCAGAAGCCCAGCTTACCAAATCTGGTCAAAAAGATTCTGTCCAAGCCTACTGAATACACCCCTAGTCCTTGCACTGAGTCAGTTTTCCATGTTGTGTTACTGTAGTTTGGATCTTTAGGAGTAGAAATCAGAGTTGAAATTGTTGTATACATGTGCAAATTTTTAAAGTGAGTTAACAATGTTTTTTGTAAGTGCATGCATGTGGTTGTTTAATCTGTTTACCAAATTTTTTTCTATTAAGAAATATGTCAGATATGAAGGCACCATTTTGGAATAGTCATCTCAATTAGTTAATTTTTTTGTGACAAGTTTCAGCACTCATGTAAACCAAATCCATGGTATGGCTTGTAGGTACCTGATGTAGCTGTATACTGTGTGTTCTTTAATGTTGCTTGGTTACAATTAAAATTTTGCACTAAGAAAGCCATTATGATTAGCTTAAACTTTTGCACTGCTTTTGTCCTCACAGACAGGCAGATCAGGCCCTACGAGGAGCTGGCTGTCACCTTTTCTGGTGACATGTGCATGTGTTTTTTTGTAGTCAAGGTTTTTGACTCTAGCATAACCAGATGCAAATAAACATTCTTCATAAATGGAGGCAAATGAAAAACCTTTCCAAGTTTGGATAAAACATTCTTTAGAGAAAGATGAAATCATGTAATGTAAGCTTGTTTAGCTGTTCATCATTATTTGGAAACCGAGCAACCGTACAAACCTTCTGAGTGATGAGTCCATCTTTATGTACCGTGTGCTCTGAGTTGGTTTTCCTCAGTTTAAGAGTACTGTAATATGCGGAATAATCTTGTAGCATTAATGATTACCCGTTTAGCTGCGGATGCAGTAGAGCTGAGTGTGGATGTGGAGATTTATTTACTTTTCTCAGATGTCACATTCTGCCACCTGTGCTCTTGTGTCTGATGGACGTGAGTGCCGGCTGCAATGTGAAGGTGTGGAATTTGTGCAGCTTGAACCTCTCCTGTCAGCCATCTATACTATAAATCCCCAGATTTATATCTGCTGGCACTTAGCTTGTAGTCTAGACACTTGTGCTGAACTTCTGTGTACAGCCAATCCTGCCTCCTTACATCCAAGAAGTGTCTTTCTGTATTGTATTAAGAGCTTATCCATATGCTTCAGGCTTGGAGCACAGGAAGTCTGCTGGCAGCAGGCCTGCTATTCCATATTCTGAGCTCAAGCTCTTTGTGAATAGTCAGGGCAAAAAAAAAAAACAACCATAAAGCACAAGTTGTTGGCTGACTGATTCCTAGATAAGTTTTGCAAGAAAATTTGAAGAAATGTTAATATTATGTGTAAGAAATTATGTGGCGTGACTGGTTGTGGTGTAAACTGCAGGATGTGATTAAAAATAAGATTGAGCAGTGTATAGAGGCTGGTTTGGGGAAGAACAGTCTCCACTTGGGCCTCATTCACTGTGGTTTAGGAGCAAACATAATGGCTGTTAATTGGAACAGGTTTCACTGCCATGAAAAACTATCTATGTATTTCCTTTTGACACTGGATATGCTTGGTCATTCATTATTAGAAAGAGCATCTTGTCTTGATTTTTACAATTAATTTGGATCAAGAACTATTCTTTATATATTGGTTTATTTTGGAACTTTTTATGTACAATATGTAATGCTTTTTAACAAAGATACAAACTTTTTTTTTACCTCTCAGACTCTCTTCCAGAAAAAAAAAATATGTGATTCCTCATAAATTGTATGTAGTGACTTTTGAGTTCTCTGTAAGAAAAAAAAAAAGCCCAAATCTCCTTGAAACGGGGGCTGACAAAGCTGTGGCTATAACAAAGCACTTGTTTCCTGACTGTCAAGGCTGTTTTTGTTTGTGAGATTTTCCAAACCTGGGCTGAACTTTCATATGGTTTTGGTTTTCTGAGAATTTTCATGAGACACCAGCAAATAGAATATCCATAAGAATATCCTGAATTTAATAAACAACAGCAACAAAGGGAATAAATTCTGGAGCCTTTTCTAACTCTCTGCAAGGGCAGAGTCTGGCTCCTTTGCTTCAGTGTATAATACACGTGACTAGACCAAACTCCGAAGAAGATAAAAAACAAGTCCATAACAACATACAGAATTTTATGTATAAAAATCATCTTTGTGGGGTTTGGGGAGAAATAACTTTTTGTTTGATACAGTCCACGCTTGTGTATGTTAAGGCAAATAGCATCTTTTCAAATGTTCTGGAGGGCCTGTGTAGGAAGAGAAGTTCAGTCTCGGCCTGGAATTATTTTGGATAATTCAAAGGAACTACAAAATTGTTGTGTAGGATGCCTGTTTGTATTTTTAAGATGCTCTGTAACACATCATTCTCATAAAAAATAACTAGAGAGCCCAGTAAAAAGCACCATGTGTCCATTCTCCCTCTTTAAAAGACCTGAGTTTCCATTCCTGGTGTCAAGTTGTTGTATCTGAAATGCTCATGCTAGTGGGATTTGATCTGATTTTTTAAATATAAAACAGAAACAGTAAATGACTATTGAAAGTATAAATACTTCATAAAATTGAATTTCATTATTTTCTTCCAAATAAGAAACCACTTAAAATATTAATCACTTCACTTACATGTTTAATGTGCCTAATTTGATGGAAAGATGCAGTATTTATAGCTGTTTGCCTTTTAGATAAAGGAGAGAGATCTCCAGATTTCCTATTGTGTTACTTGTGTGCCTCTGTGAATTCTAGATTTTCCTTGAGGAGATGGATTTTATCTGTGAGCAGTTTACTAGCAGAGTTTTACTAAATAATATGTAGAAATGCTGTAGGCAAACACGTGGAATACCCTGGAAACATTGTAAGAAAGCTCCAGAAAGAACCTGGTATTTTTTCAACTGTCTTTTGTTTGTTTTCCTCTAAAAGTTGTTTTTACCCAGTATAGATATCAGATGGTGAGCTTTTGCATGCAGAGGAACATCAGCTTGGTTTTCCTTCCTTTATTTGTGCTCTTCCTCCTCCCTCCCCCTTCTCATCCTGCTGTTGTTTTATCTTTGGAGCGCTGTTGAATTGGAGCATCAGGGCCAGGAATTGATCTCTGGTCCCTCGGGTGCGGGGTGGGTTGTGGGTGGGCAGCAGAGCCTTGGGCAGGACCTGCTGCGCAAACACCATTGACTTCCCTTCTGCTCATGTGCGCTCAGATCTTCTGAAATGAAACCATTTGAATGAAGTGACGTCTTCCACCTCCTCATGCTTAGGAGAATTTTCTCATTCTGCTTGTGAGTACTGGGAAGAATGGATTCCAGTAAATAATCAAACAGAGAGAAGCTCCTTCCCGCTACCCTCTTCCATCAATGTGCAAACTTTTAAACCATTAAAAGCAGCGATGGCAAAGTGTTTCTACCTGGTCTCAAGAGAATTACATGTGTGTGACAATAAACTAAGTGTGTGAGAAATGCTTTTTACAAAGGGCACCAGTCTGTGCTGCTATGCGGGACTGAGAGGCCTTGGGGGTGTGTTTGCTATTTGCAGTATCGCCTTCAAAACACCCTTGGGCTGAGCAAATCTGCTTGTCCTTCATCCTGTGAGCTCTCCAAAAAAGATGTCAAGTTGGCATCCCTATTCTGAGTCTATTTTCTGGGAACTCTGGCTTCTGCTCTGTGTCTTTCAGTAGGCTGAAAGGAAATCTTTTTCTAGGATGGCAATCTCTGTATTTTTCCAGTATCCCTGAATACTTTTCCCTCCTGAATTGTCCTTCTTGTCAAGATGACCCAGAAGCTGCCTGTGTGTGAGAATAATGTTATTTTCTTCTCCCTTGCTGTGAGTTGCTCCTGCAGGTGGAGGTCTGTGAATACCAGGGCTTATTTTCCTCTTGTCTTGTGCATCCTGAGGGTGAAGGAAGATGAGCAAATGAATTATTGGAGAACTCAGGTAGTGAAGATGGCATTGAGGGAGAGAACAGCAACAAGATGTTTCTGAATTTGTAAATGTGTTTCCGGAATAGATAATTGCATGTAAATAAATATGCGGATAGGCTGGTGGGAAGAGTAACCAGGAAGTGGTGAACTTGGTAATAATGTATTTTGAAAAGCTTGTGTGAAAAAGGCTCCCAATCTCCTAATGGAGAATTTAGAGAGAACAAAAGCTCATCTGAGGATTAAGACTGACTTGGTTGAGTGATTTAGAAGTCAGACAGGATTTTGACACATTTATACCTGTGCTACAAATGCCAGTCACCATTCTTCTGAACAGAATGGATCATTGCACTCAGGGTGACTGGCTATCAGCGATGGATGAGTGTGCAGCTTGAATGTGCCTTGAATGCACATTTATTGCCCTTTCATGGCAGCTTGGATCAAAGGGTTTTAAACTTATTATTTTCAAATAAATATGAGGAAATAAATTTAGAATTTTATTTAATACACTTTTTGCAAGAATTTCTTAGCAATATGTACGTGGGGCAGTGGTTAAGGGGGTGGGTGCTGCTGGGACTGAGCTGTAAGGAATGTAGTTGTGTATTTGTTTCTGATGAAAACTGCCTGGTGTTACAGATGTGTTTCTCTTAGCTGCAAGGCAGACAGGCTTGAGAATGAATTGGAATGCGAATCAGCATTATTTTTCTAGACACCCTCATAGTAAGGATTATAGGTCACCTTTTGCTCTAAGCAGCATCTTCTCAGTGGATGTTTAGTGGATTTTCACACCTTTAGTTATTAGCTGAGCATTGGAAGCTGGTAAATCTTCATGACTCTTTTTCCCCCAAGTTCTTCTGAATTTACCATGTTGTTAATGTGTATTTGTAATAAGGTCTTTGGGACTTTGTGTCTTGTTGACTGCAACCTTTACTAGAGAATTTTTTATGGTTTCCCTTTTTCTAACAATTTGATTCATTCCTTTAAAATGTTCCGTGTGTATGTATTTATAGCCATAATTTATATTCTACAGTAGTCTGGAAAAATGTAGCAAGAGTATATTTGGAGAGGACTAAGTAACATTTCTTAGCTGGCAGTAGGGAATGGGGTAAATTACTCTTCAGTATTAGACATTAATCTGTCTAATTGCTGCCTGAGTTTTCTACAGATGTTTTAGAGCAAGCTAATAAAATGTGGCCTGACACAAATATTTTATACAAACAAATATAATTGAGAGTTACGGAGAAGGCGTGCTGTTAATAATATTGAAATTCATTCCTTATCTTCCTCTTTTAATTGTTTCAGGGGTCTAATTATTTTAAGTATGCTTACATAGATTAAGCATTCAACTTCACTGCCAATATAGAGTGAGTACTTAATGTAGGTGGAGTTTGTAGCAAAAACAGCCTGTGAATAAATTCTTTCCATAATCTGGTGACAGATCTTATTTATTAACTGTTGTAGTAGTCATAAAATAGTAATTTTGTAGCAGTAATAACTTCTAGAAGGATTTCAAGTTTGGAATCTAATTCTCTACTGTCAAATTACCTAGAACTAGCACTGAATCTGTATTATATTTCACATGATTCAAACTGTGTTGGGAAAGTAGGAAGCCTCTTTATTCTGGTGTAAATGGAAGAATCCTTGTTTTTCTTGAAAGAGCGGCATAGGGACTACAACGAAAACTCACTATTTGTGCCTGTTTGTATTAGTGCATTAAAATTAATTATTATACAAAAAGTCACTCATGAGCAGAGTAACTTTTTAGCAGGAGAGACCTCAGCTTGACACTGAAGGAGTAATTTTAGGTTCACTGTTGACTCAGTTGACATTTTCTTACTTTAGTTTCTTTTTTTGGTCACTGTTGCTCTGTCAATCTCTCCTGTAATGGGCTGCAGGAGCAGCAGAAGAAATGGTCTTCCTACACCCGGAAAACCAAAGGCAAACACATGTTATTTGGCTCTGCAGAATGAGCTTGCTGGGAGAAGGAAGATTTTTGGGTTTTTTTCTGCAAGCTTCATTTACTATCATCTTAATTGCCTGGGCTTTATAGAGGAGGGAAATTATTTCTTAGTCATCAGCTTTCCTGTGTTTTTCCCTATTATTTTAATAGTTTCACCTTAAGGGAATTTTTGAGATCTGTATCAGTTGTTACGAAGGGACGTTGCAGTGGCTCAGTGGTTTGGTTAATACAAAATTATTTGTAGATAAACTAAACCAAGAATTTTTCCTAGGAGTCACTTTCATTCCTTTTCAATTGTTTTGTGGAAGGTTCGGTGCTTAATTAATTTAGAAAAATTCTGCATTTGTGTTTAAGTGGAATGTGATGTGAGTTAAATTTTTGTTGGTATTCTTGGAAAAAAATCAAATTGCTCATGCACCCATCAGTGATAATGTAATTTCCATGTAGCCGTGGGAGTTCTCAGAGCATTGAGCTCAAGACTCTGAGTTGTTTCCAGTGCAGATGTTTGTGTCAAAGTGGGGTGTGTATATATATGTATGGATATTGGGTATAGGATGCAGTTATTGCTGTGGAATGTGAAGTTCTGCTCTACAAAGAAAATCTTCGCACTGCTAGTAACACTTCTGTGCCAATCCTCCTTTCAGAGACTGTTACGAGTAATATAAGAGGTAGTGGTGGTGCCGCAGCAGAAAGGAGCAGTAAGTAAGTGTAAGGCTTGGGTCACACTATTCTCACCAGCAAATCTGCTCAATGGCTTTAGAGAGAGAACAAGTGTGAGCGAGTGTTGATTATTTCTTGACTGCTCTTCAGTTCAAGTTTTCCAATACTGTAGGCTTCACAAGAAAAGCAGGCCAGTTATTTTTGTTATTTCTTCTTGTTTTCCTTGGTTTTGCATGCTCTTCAATGCTAAGAAATGCGTAAGATTTGGGGTTTGCCTCAGTGAATGATGACATAAGTTATTGATGATTATACAGGCCAGTTGCAATCATTTACGTTCCAAATAAGGGGAATATACATTCCCTCTCTTTCCATCTCTAGGAGGCATCTGGATTTCCTCCATCGGACTGAATATAGATACAATTTTAAAAATCAATTTGTTTTTGTAGTTATGCAACTTCATGGAGAAATCTCACCCCTCACAGCCAAAGTTTTATTGACGCTAAGAATGGGGGAGGTAGTAAAGGCTTTGTCTAAAACCCCAAACCAACAGTGCAGTATTCAGCTTGGCTGTGTTATCATTGACTTTGATACACACTTTCCGATACTCTTTGACTCTATCCATGAGTCAAGGACAGAGCATTTCCTTTCCCAGAATGAAAGAGAACAGTGTCCCCAAGCATTCTGGTGCTGGAGGGACTCAGTAAAGCACTGGAACTGCAGCATCACCACCACCCACCTTCACCTGGCTCTCTGTGAGACCAGGGAAAGGACCGTGCAGGAAGGGAGGCAAGAGAGGGGTGTGATACACTGGGCAGGGCAAAGCAAATTGCAGGTCTGGATTTTCCAAAGCTCCTGTACCAGCCAGCTGAACTGACTAAGACACTTCGAAGACAAGGCTCCTGAGGCCAACAGAATGTTTTGGTTTACAATTGGCATAAGTTAAGAGGGTACTTAGTATCCAAGGCTGACTTCTTAAACCGTGGTTATGTAGTTTTCAGGGCTCCCATGGAAAGTAACTCAGTCTTGCATTTGGGAAGTGCTCAGCTTACTCTGTGTCTTTCACTATGAGCTGTTTTCTGCCTGCTACTGTTTATCTCCTCAAGGCTTTGTGGACTCTGTTCTTTGTGATTTCCTTTGTGGACTCCTGACAGCTTGCTTTTAAGTTAGCTGGTTTCTCCCGTTGAAAAGAATCTCAGTGGGCTTTCATTTCTCACTTGCATCAGGCTGAGGAACCACAGTTGTTTTTGCCAGAACTGTAACTCCGTATCTCCATTTTTGCTGCCGATTGTGGGATGAAACCAGAAACTCCTGATTGTTGTTAGCTGAGGAGGACAGTATGGAGTGGAGCTTGTGTATACAGCACTGAATTCTTTTGAAGCCTGCTATGTGCTGTAATTTCCAATGTACTCATACAATGGCTTCATTTATAACTCATAGTTTAAACACACTGTCTGAAGTAGTCAGGCCTAGGTTAAATATCATTTATATACATCATGAAAGATAAAAGGTGTATAAATAAGCCCTGTCCTTCAAGTACTTACTCAGCTGTGTGCTCTCTTGTTGGAAGGTTTGAAGAAGTGGCTTAAAGCAGACTATCCACTTCTGCTGAGTCCCAGTTTTCCTGCATGGAACAGTTAGCCACCTATCAAATAAATGAGAGTCAAGCAAAATCCTCTCAGTGAAAACCCCTTATCTTTGCTGCATTTCACTCGAAATCTAAGATCTGGTCTGTAGTGTTAGCAGACTGTTAACAACACAAAAAAATACTGTTATTTTACTGCAAGTGTTGATTCACAGATGAAAAATCCTTTGTAAGATATGTTCTTTCTTTTTGTCTTTCCTCTTGTTTTAACCCAAAGCCCAAGTTGTTTATGTTAAACCTTAGCACTTCTGATTTTACTGAATACACTTGAAGAAATGTTTGAAAGAGAACTGCAGCTATATAATATGTTTGATTGACTTTTTATAAGGACATATATTTCTCCCTGGGGAAGCTGTCAGTAGGATGTTGTTTTTGTTTCATTCAACTGTAGATAATTCTGTCCCTTGGCAAAATTAATTTAAATAAAGTATTCAACATACTTGTAATACTTCTGTTAAAACAAAACCAAGATCCCGCTTTTACCCTCTCTCCACTTTAAAGGTTAATTTCTCCCACTCTTCAATCCTGTTTAATTTTTCCTCTATGTGCACTTACTTCTCTCTCCTGATGAGTGTTTTTATTTTCACATATTTCCAGATTATTTCCACATGGTGAGTGTACAAAGAGGAAAACAGACTGGGAAGAAGAGTAGTGTTTGAGTACTTGAGTTCTGGTTGTGCTTTCTGGAGGAACAAAGAAAAGATTTTGACGTTCTTGGTTTGTTCTGTAGAAGCTGATTAAGGAGGTTTGAAGTAGATAATTTATATCCTCTGGGGTTATTTTATCTCCTGAGAGGGTTCTGAGCTAAAGCAGCACAGTGACAGCTGTTGAGATACCTCCTCAGGTTGGAGCAACAGAAGTTCCCTGTGGAACAGGTCCTATGCACATGTCCTTTCAGAGACAAGTTAAACGAGACAAACTTGTGAAAAATAAGCTCAGTTTCTAGCAAAAATGAAAATAAACCAAAAAGACAGCAGGGAGAAGAGGGAATCTTTACCAGTCCATTCTGGAGCCATTTCCAGTAGGCCTTGGCTATTCCAGCTGCTTCTCAGCCACTTTCTTTACCTGTCTGACACAGCATTAGCAGTGATGGTGGTGTGTGGACACAGGGATGTAAACGTGGCACTTGGGATATAGCTGTGCTGTAAATTACACTCCTGAATTTTAGCAGTTTCATCCTTAAAATGGTTAGAATCCCAGGATGGTTTGAGTCAAAAGGGACCTTAAAGCTCATCTTACTCCAGCTTTGTGCCATGGGCAGGGAGGCCTTCCACTAGATCATGTTTGGTCCTCTAGACCAGGTTGCATTGCCTCATATATTTGAGCAGTGTTGTCAGAATTTTTTGTTTGGTTCTTACTGAAATCCCTGGCAAAGTTTACAGCAGCATTGAGAGGATGGCAATAGGCTGGAATGTTCCAAAGGCCTACTGTGTTAGATGTCCTTCCAGTGTCAGGGTGTCTCTGGACCATTAAGTCTCCTTGTCTAGGTATTTGCTGACATATATTAAACGTCAGAAAATTACAGTAATTCCTCTAACCTTGATTAGTCTGAAAGGAAGATATTTTTCTTGGTGCATCCTGATCATAACCCATCATTTCCTAGTCACATGGGCATGGGGAGTGCAGGACCCAAACCAGCTGATTAATAAACAGCTGATCTGAGATAGAGGAGGGAGGGTGAACAGACAGGTTGCATTCAGATTTATTAAACATAGGATGGTAATTAGAGTATGAAAACATGAGAGAGGTGAGGGCTGGGTACCACCAGGTGCTGTAACAACATACAGTAACAGCTCCTGCTCCCAGATTGCTGGGGAAAAGGTGGTAAATAGGTAAGTTTGTAAATTTTGGTAAACGTGATTAAGATGCTGAAAAATGCGATCCTCCATGAACAGGTCAGAACTATTTGTGAGCAGAAAATAAAATGGGAGCTCCTTATAATTTTCATATAAAAGCAGGAGTGTGAGTTGTTAAGAGCAGAATGTGGATGTCATCTAGATTTAACACACAGCATGGGTTTTTTTTAAGGCACACATGATAAGCAAAAAAATCTTAATTTAAAGCATGGTCAGTTTTCGGATTTTTTTCATAATTCCATTGAGGTCTGGATGCTTTCCTGTAGTTATTTAGAGTGATGCTCATGAAGAAACTGCTGCCAACTTGAAATATGGTAGAGTGGATGCTTGTTTAATACTGCTGAAAATCAGCCAAGACATATCTAATTCTGGACTGGAGTGTTATGTTGTATGGTTTTATTTGTGGAATTCTTGATTTATCAATGGTCTACATTCCTGTGTAATGAACTGTGTAAGTACAGTCATTATGTATGGTAACATATGATTCAAATCTTACTTTTAATTAGAGAATATGAGGTTAAGAAGACAAACTCTTTGTCAAGATGGAAATACGAGATTTGTTTTCCAGATTAGTCCCCTGTAAAATTAGGTCAGTGATAGTTACATGACAATAACTTAAAGAATGTTGTCATTTTCCTTATCTTTGATTTGTTATGTGACAGACATAATTAAAACACACATTTTGCCTAAAAATTAATTTAGGCAAGTTAGAACTGGAATCAAGATTATTTTTAGTCAGTATGTATTTTGTTTCATATATATATGTGCAAAGAATTGAAACTGTGAATTGATCTGATTTTAGAATACCATCCAAGCTTACTGAGTTTATCAGATGAATACCAGCTGGTGCATCTGACAGCCAAAACTAGAAAAATAACCTCATTTAAAGATAGAAATCCCTATTCATGAGACCGTTTCATAGCCTTTGCTTTCCAGCAGGACTGGTTGAGCAGCATGTTCTGATCATTGGGGTAGTTCTGGTTTTCAAAGACAGATGGTCATTGTGTTTAATGTCTGTGTATTAATGTTCTGTTGATAAAAGTATGAGTAAGTTGCTAATTTCTCTGGGAAAATAATTAAACTGTTGAGGTCAGGATACAAGTGACCTGTGCTATGTTTGGTCCAGAGGCTTCAGATTCAATTAGCTTTGCAAAATTGCTGTGAATTTTTACCTGCTTGCTTGGATTGAGGGGGAAAAAAGGTTTCTTTGTTTACTCTATGATGAATAGAAAACTAGTTTTATTTCAGCCTTTTGTTTGAATGTTTCTCAGTACTAATATTCAATATTTTTGAATATAGGATGGGTGTTACTCAGCTTAAGTACCTCAAGAGACTTCTCAGACTTGTTGCTGTGAAATCAAACATTCTGGTATGATTTCAGACCATGTAGTCAAGTTGCCATGGATGGCATCTTTTCTGGTTTCTGCCTCGAATCTTAGAGCGATAAATCTTTTCTTCATGGATTTTGGCCTGACAGGAAAATATTGCAGCTACAATGTGTGTTGCTGTACCTGAGAGCATTCATTCCTTATATTGGCAGTTTTCTGTATTAGAGTGACAGGAAGGTGCTTAATTCTGACAGCTGAAAGTGTCGACAGTATTGGATTTTTTTTTTTTTTTTTAAATAATAAACCATTCTTATCTGTTTCAGTAATTCCTACATTAGGTAAGAGCTCTTCTCTTGGGCAGTCACTCAGCTGGTTTTGATTTTAAGCTTTTTTTTTGGTGCATTCATACACTAGGGTGTTAAAAACTTGAGTTAATTTGTGTGCCATATACTAATGGGTTTAATAGAATATAAGAAAAGCTCTTTTTAAGAAATATTTGAACATGGATGTGAAGGATGTTAGAGGGGTGGCGAATGTACAGCTTTTTGCCATTTTACACTTCAGTTGTTTTTAACTCATTCTTCTGCAGAAGAACTCAGTGGTTATTACTACTGGAGGTACATAAGCAAGAAATTACTTGGGACTGCAGGGTGACTAGTTTGTATCTGAGTTATTTAACTACCTCCTCTCCTGAGTGTGTAGTTTTTAAGTGTTTGCTTACTTGGCTTTGTGACATTATTACCACCTTATACTCTTTAATAGCATTTCTTTGTTCTCTTACTCTGGAAATTACATAATGTCTGTTCATTCTCAACTGTCTGAGCAGCTCTGTCCATGATGGCTTCATTCAGAAATTGTCTGAAGCAGTGAAAAGGTCCCAAACACAGAGAATTATCACAAACTGTTTAAATTGGATAATTTCTGTTATACTGATGTATGTGAACGAAGTGACGGATGCAGTGGAATAGTAAACATGCTATGAGAAATGTATAATGGAATTGATTCTGTTCTTGGCTGAGGATTGCTCAGAAGAAAAGGAATCAGCAGTTGGTTGCAAAGGCAATGAAAGGATCCATGGGCAAAGTGTGTTTTCCTGCTGTTCTGTATCACAGGAGGGCCTTGTGACACTCTCAGTGGGTTTTCTTTCTGTTTATGTTGTTCCTGACATAAATTACCCGACTCTGTTGGCAAAAAGCATTCATTATATTACTATCTTTATGGTGGAGCTCGGGAATATTCCTATTCCATGTTCGTGTTTTACGTTTGCAAACCTGGATGGCAATTTGGAGTCGATAGCTGGAATTCCAAGCTGGATTTTATGGGCAGAAATCCCACTTGGCAGCAGTTGGCTTCACGGGCAGAGGCAGAAGGAGTCTGAAGGCTGCAGCAGTTCAGCAGCTGGCAGGACAGTGCCCAACACCCACCCTCTGCCTGGGAAGGCAAGCAGCAGAGCAAAGTGGGAACCAGTCAGTTACTGGTTTGGGAGGGGGGAGTTAAGATGTTGGACTGTTCCCTTCTCCCTGCCAAGTCTAACAGAACGTGGAAAAACAATGCTGATACAATAAAAAGAAAAGGAGTAGTTTTATAGTATTAAAAAAAAAAAATAAAAAAAATACAACTTGCAGCCATATCACAGGACAGAGATTTTAACCCTCCAAGTATATCATTATCTTCAGAAACCCTGACTGAATGTTGCTTCTGATTGAAACATGCCGGTTGGTCATTTGTGTGTTTAATCAAGAGGGAATGATTCTAAAAGTGATTCTCTGCCACCAAAGCTGTTTGTATATTAGTCTCCAAATGTATTTGTTGTGATACAACATGTCAGAATTTATAACTTTCATACTGTTTGATAGCAGAATTTACAAATATCATTTGGGGGTTAAAGGCATTTAAAGAATAAAAGCACTTTAATGACATCCAGTTTTTATTGACAACCCACTAATATCTGCTGCATTCACATCAAGATTTCTAATGTAATCCTGTGAGCAGATAAAAGCCCTGCTGTTTAAAAGCTCAATGCAAAGCAGATTAATTGGATCCGCTGGTGGAATGCAGATGGGGAGTTCCTGAGCAGATGATGGGTTGTAAGTGCTTGTCTGCAGCTCACAGCACAGGCCATTCCTGCTCTTTGTTTTACAGGGTGTCACACTAAGAGCTGTATTAAGAAGATAGATGGCGGCAAACTGAAACATTTATAAGGAATTATTTTTAGTTATTCCATGAATGTTTTTTGTTTTCCAAAAATTGTAACATTGCTGCTTTTGAAAGAAAAAGTTACTCACTCACCTGAGGTATTTGCAAGTACCCGGATCTGGACCATTTAAAAGAATTGTGGAGAGTGCCAAATATGTATTTTAAGATCTGTTTTTTGTCTATTTAGGATCTAAGGACTAGAATTTTTTTTTAGAATCATAGAATCACAGAATGTTTTGGGGTGAAATGCGCTTTAAAGTTCATCCAGTTCCACACCCTACCATAGGCAGGGACACCTTCCATTGTCCCAGGTTGCTCTGAGCCCTGTCCAGGCTGGCCTTGAACATTTCCAGGGATCCAGGGGCACCCTGTGCCAGGGCCTCTCCACCCTCACAGGGAACAATTTCTGCCCAATATCTGATCTAACCCTGCCCTCTTTCAGCTTAAGGCCATTCTCCCCTTGTCCTGTCACTCCATGCCCTTGTGAAGACTCCCCCCCTAGGGACTTAAATCACATGAAGTAATATCTAATAAATGTCTTGCTTGGTCTGAATCTGTTCGGATTTAGGTTCTGTGCTGGTCTTGTGCTCTATTTGATTGGACACTGAGAACTTTGTAGTCGAGTCTTTCTGACCAGACAGTTTCTGCCAGAGACGAAATGCTTGGGCATTCAGGTGATTTGGTGCACAGGCAGTTTGCACAAGGCAGGAAGAGCATTTGAAGAAGGAACATCCTCTTTGGGAGCAGCAGAATGCAGCTGGTGGGGCAGAGCCCAGGGCAGGGCTGTGTGGGAGCTGAGCTGGGGTGCGTGGCAGAGGCTGTGGGACATTGTGCCTGTCCCAGGGATGGATCCCCGTCAGTGCTTCAGGAGGAGCTGCCTTTGGGGGTTTCCTTGCTTCACTGAACGAAACCTCCCTGCTGCCGTGGAAGGGCTGTGCTGCTTCCTGGCTCTTTAGTTGTTTTGCCAGAGAAATAAAAAATTGAAAGCAGGGAGGTAATTGGCAGCCCTGAGAAATAAAATAGGGGTTTTGATTAATTTATGGAATGTCTTACAGTTTTACATACGAAACTATTAATCTAAGGCCATAGGAGAAGTCAATGTTACGGTTCTGGGAGCACCATGAATCCCAAATAAAGCTGTCAATTACTTCTCGGTATCCTCTTGCAGGAGAACAAAAAACCTGACTGATGCACTTGAACACTTATTCTTCTTTGCTTTAAACTTGCAAATACAAGGTGGCCTCAATTTACTTTGATTCTTTTTGTTTGTTTGTTGGATGACAAATGAGATGTGTCTGTATTTACTTCAGCTTGCTGGTTCTCAAATGAGATTTCTAAAACAATAGATTGGTGAAGGGTGTAATACAATATCGTCAGCACAAATAAAACACAGGCTGGGAATAAAATAGCTGCTCACATCTTTTTCAGTAAGTGGCAGGATATATTTCTTGTGGCTTTTCGTTGATGAACTTCATGTTCTAAGTACATGATGGCGGAGCAAAGGGCCAGGTACTGAACTCTTGATTTAGTGCTGGTTCCTTCTTGGGAGTTATATTTATGTAAGGATTGAGTTTTTAAAAAAACACAGTGGGGAGGTTGTAGGATTTTAGCAGGAGAACTTGATAGGATGAAGGGAAATATACTTGTTAAATAATGTACTGTATGATGTGTATCAAAGGGGAGTATATCTGCTTTTCTTCTTCTCCCGTTTGAAAAGTGGTGCGAAGGAAGAGGCAAGTGACCAAAGTTAGTATTGATTAGCAGCGATTTAAAAGCAAGAACATTCACTTTTTAAATGTAAGGATGAAGAGTGGGGTCTGCCTGATGCTTACACAGTAATACTCTGGAAAAGTTGTGGGTTTATTCCTGGGATGGGATTATTGTAGCTCTGTGTATGCATCTGGACAGGGTGGGGTACAAAGGGTGCTGAGAAGATGCTGCTAAATTCTGTTGTGTTTCTTTATGCCCTTCAGGACTTGCAGTGAATGGAGGAGGACACTTTTTGCTAGAGATTTAACTTGTGTAAAGATATCAAGGTAGGAGAATTTTTTCTACAATCCTGTGTATTCTTTGCAGGTGTGATTTAATTGTTTAGATAGAGTTGCAGTTGTCTTCTGTTGTTTCATTGCTAATGTGTGATCACCTGAAATTGGAACAAGGGCACTGTCTTTCTGTAACAGTTTTACCAATTCTTAACCTGATTGTATTAGAGAGAAAGATGTAAGAACTTGCGCATATTAGTGTTTGATCATTCTCTTTTCCTACTGGAGGTAGGAAAGGAAAGAGAATGGATGTAATAAAACAATATGTGGACTTTCATGTTATTTATTGAGTTCGTTCTAACTGCTAACTAAAGTATTGATTCTTTTTTGTAAATTCAGTGTGTAATAATGACACTGTATCCTGTAAAAATGTACTTTAGTGTTTTAATTTTTCAAAGTTTTATTGGGTTTTTTTTTAATATAAAACCCAAAATATTCCATGATCTGAGAAAATCTTCATTGCTTGCCGATGGATTGAACTACGGTTTCATATTAAATATTATTGAGACTTGAGCAAGTTTGCAGAAAAGGCTTACAGCAGCTCCTTAATTAGGTCTGTATTTTAAGATGTATTTTTGATTATTTAAAAATGAAGAAATAATTATAGTTTCCTTTAATCTCTTGGAATAGATGAGTGCTGTAACATTTCCTGACTTTATACATTGCCCATTTTTTAATTTCCATTTTCTGTTGTACCAGTTAATCGTCAAAAGTAACTTCAGATTGATAGGAGCCTCAAGCAGAACGTCCAATATGGGGCTGGTGTGATTTTGAGTGACAAGTTTTTGGATGCTTCATGTCACAGCCAAAACTTGAAATGCAAGAAACTCTGCATTTCAGTCTTGAAGTGGTTTGGGCCAGAATCAGAATGGTGGATCCTGGTACAGCTGATTCAGCACAGGAAGGACCTGGAGCTGTTGGAGTGAGTCCAGAGGAGACACCCAAATGTTCATTGGGCTGGAGCAGCTGTGCTGTGAGGAAAGGTTGGGAAAACCGAGATTGTTCAGAAAGGACAGGACTCCAGGGTGACCTTGTAGCAGCCTTTCCACACCTGGAAGGAGCCTGCAAGAACGATGGAGAGAGGCTATTTAGAAGGGCCTGGAGTGACAGGACAAGGAGGAACGGCTTCAGGGACAGAGAGTAGGTTTGACTAGGTATGAGGAAGGAATTGTTCCCTGGCAGGGGGGACAGGCCCTGGCACAGGGTGCCCAGAGCAGCTGGGGCTGCCCCTGGATCCCTGGCAGTGCCCCAGGCCAGGCTGGACATTGGGGCTGGGAGCAGCCTGGGACAGTGGGAGGGGTCCCTGCCGTGACAGGGAGTGAGACTGGATGAATTTTAAGGTCCATTCCTGTCTTGGACATTCTACGATTCCAGCTGTAGGAAGTACCCTAAAATTTCTTTCAAGGCATTTTAGCAAGACTCAGCTTGTGCAGAACTGCACCACATTTTATTTCAAGCTGAAATACCTGTTCACATGATTGTTGATGGGGGCAGCTACTAGTAATATTTGAAACCAAAGGAATAATTTAAACTGTTATGAGTAACACAGAAGACACTAGAATGACACACAGGTGAATTGATGAAAGTGAGATGATGGCATTTCTAACTTCTGTTTGGTTATCATTTTTCTCCAAGGCTGGATAATTACGACATTGTATATGAAGAATGGAATTGTCCTTTGGGAATTCAGTCTGTATCATTAATCTAGAATTAGAAACCAGGTTATGCAAAATGACAAAGCCTGGTTCAAAATTAAATTTCCTGAATTTCAAGGTCATCACATTTTCATGTTGATGAGAGAACGGACTTTTGGCTTTCTCCTAGTGAGTGATTGCATTCTTTCTGCAGTGTTTCTGATCGTGTTTTAGAAAGGTGTTAAATGTCAGCATGTAAAGGAAAAGTATTGCTGGAGAAAACCTTTTTCAAAAAAACTAAATTCAAATGTTGATTGAAAAGTAATGGTTACAAAGTCTATTAGTTGGCATTCTGTGGCTGGCAGAGATCTGATGAGGATTGTTATTGTTTGAGAGTAGTGAGTTTCTCTGGATTCAGAGTGAGTCATCAGCTGTCTGTCAGTGCAGTTGTTCTCTGAGCAGTCATGCTTTTATTCTCCTTCGTCCTTACTTGAAGAATGACTGTGTTCCAGACAAAAGGAAAAATCATCTCCTGTTAGCAGAGAAGGGGAAGCTTGAGCCTGCACAGGGTACATGTGTGTTGAGGGATTTAGCATTGCAGTTTCCTGCGTGTGTCCTTCTGTCTCATAGCTCCAGGTACAAACAGCTTCACGCTCTGGAAGTGCTGTTTTCCAAGCATAGCACCAAGATGAGCTGTTCCTCTGCTAGATTTTGTGGGTTTCCATAATAATACAGTGTTTGTTTCCTTCTCCCAGGCTGTAACTATAAAAATTACCTCTGAACATAATCGCCACAGACTTCAACTGAACGTAATCGCCACAGACTCATCAAGAAATTTGTATGGCCAAATTCACCTTAGGGCTGTTGTTGGGAACTTCACAAATGTGGGAATATTACTTTGTTATGCTCTCACAATTGCTTTCTGACTGGAGCATTAACAGCTGCCTCATTTGATAAAAGAAAAGCAGGGATTGAGGCCAACCTCCTGCTTCCTTATAAAACGTTATGTTGACCTGCTGCGCACGTTTTTCCAGTGGGAATACTGTTAGGTGTTTGATGGGTGTATTTTTATGTATTTCTATCAAAGATTGTTGGAGACGCAAAGACAATGGGGTCATATCAGGAATACAGGAGAGAGCACAAGCTCAGGGGCTCTAGGATTATTGGAGTCAGTGCAGGATCTGTAGGAAAGGCGATCCAGAGATCTCCAAGTGTTTTGTTTAAGAGTGGATCAGCAGATTGGCCATTGTGTCAGGCCCCCCACGATAGTTATTAGTGGTCAGGCTTTTGTGAGGAAACATAACATCAAACAATTAATTTTGTTGTTCTAAAGCCTATTAGAGAACTCTGTTTAATAAAGTCTTAATTGCTTAAAGACCTCTAATAGGTAGGGTTTAGTGCTTTTAATACCTTTGTTGTTTTCCTGTTTCAGAATAATCCTAGAAGTTCTTGGCAAGCTTGCTAGGTCACAACAATGCTGTTTTCATTCCTAAAGTTCCTGGAAATATTAAATCTCTAAACTTAATCTCTGTATTCTGCTCCTGTGAGTTTAAATGCGCATGGTCCAATCTTATAAATACACATTTCCTTGGACTTCAGTGTTGTCGTTATCAGTTATTCCCATTCCTGTGATGAGTCAGAGTGTTCTGGGAGGCAGCGTTTAGTGGATTTGATCATCATGGAGTTCACGGAGCTTCTGCCACTTCCTGACAGCTCTCAGTCATGACTGTGGCCATCCCAATCCTCCTGTGAGCATCAGAGTATGGCTTAAGCCTTCTTTAGTCCTTGTCATCAGACTGTCTCTCAACACGTCCTCTGGAATTTCAGGGCATTTTAAAATAAGAGTTCAGGTTAAACTTTGAATAATTAATTTGAGGAGCATGAGAAGTTTCAGTCTGGCAGCAGTTACAGGCAAATGTGGAACACATATGTGTACAATACCCATTACATGTGGAGTAAATGCTTGAAAGTCAAGCCCTCTTGTGTGTTTTGTTCTCATTTTTCAATTTATTTCATTGTGTGATAATAAATTTTATAAATCTGTCACTTGTGTAAAAAAAGTTCTTGTTACCTCTTCCTTCCTGAAGCTTGAATGCTCTTTGAAAATGGTTCACTAATTTATGAAAAGTTAGGGGTTTTTTTTGGTTCATAAAATGTTCATTTAGGCTTTACAAGTTGTTAAATCCTGAAAACTAATATTTAGAAAGGTTCCTTTTTCTGGCATCTTTATATATTTGTTACATGCAGTCCTTAATTTCTACTGTAGTGAGTTCAGCTTCCCTAATGAAAACAGCTAATCTTGTGCTACCAGGAACCTTTGAAATAAAATATTTTATGAGTACCAAGCTTTGTCTGTGTACCCATATGGAATTTTTTTCGATAGTCATGTAACAGTGGGATGCTTTGAAGGGGACCTAAGCCTCATTTAGGAGCCTTGGGAATGAGCCTGAACACCAACTCCTTTTTTTTTGGTGGCAGAAGGGTGCCAGGGGATGCTGAAGTGATTGATAAATGCAAAGGAAATACCGATTCCATAGTTTAATGCTCATCCATGCATGCACACAGACTCCCAAATCTGTCTGTGGAATCTGGGAAGGGAATGGGGACTTGAGGCTGCAGTTCTGTCACCCCTGTGTGTATCCTGGGGCTTGGGATGTGTTTACTCTGAGCTGCTGCCCTGGAATGCTGATGTATCTCAGTAAGTGAGTAAATCATATTAAAAGGACTTTCAGTAGCTTTAAATATAAATATAAAGCTCTTTGAACTGGGTATTATTGTATTATTAGACTTGAAAGTATCAGACAAATGTGAAGAAATGTAAGATGGCATTTACTGAGCATCCTCGAAGAGGAACCAAATACTGTTACAGGAAAAAAAAAATCATTCTTTATTTTTACAAGATGAATGTGTTACCTTGTAACTATGGAATATCATGTGTACAATAGAAAGAAAATTGTGGTTTATTGTATGTACTGATCAAAGACTCTTTACAATTCTTTGGGTCCGGTTTGAACTGCTTTTGTTGTAGGTGTTTTGATGCTTTACATGCTTTCATAAGTGGCTGTTCCCCAGAACAGGCTGTCAGTGTGCCTGGTGATCCCAGACACTCTTTTATCTTCAGCAATACTCAGACAATGTTCCCCCCCCTCCACACCCACCCGAGACATATACAACAAGGAAAATATAGGGATAATGTTTCTGTTTTATTTTTTGCATCAGTTACTCTGTGTTTGAGTTACTTGTCTCCTCATGACAATTTATTCGACTCACAGGAGAATTTGACAGTCAACCAGCCCAGGAGCTGCAGAGCATCTGGAGTCATGGTTGGTGTCAGCGGGATTGGTTTTCTGAGCAGCAGGAAGGGCAGCAGCTCCTTCTAATGGGTTTGGCTTTAATAGTGATTGGGAATGGAGGCAGTTTGCTAAATGCTGTGTCTTCCCTGCTTCTGTGTGATGATAAATTATTTGGCAAAATAGGTTGGCTCTACCAGCAGCCCTGGAATTGTATTGTCCTGGAAATACAGCCTGGATAACTGAAAGCAAACTGAGTGGTAGGCTTTATGTGGATGTTGTTGTTAGAAATTGTATTAGCAAAATAGTTTTTCATAATTTTATCTTGGTTTTAGTGCTTCTTTTCCTCTTCTCCTTAATGGCTTCCTGTTGTCCAAATGGGAGTGTTGATTTTGTGGGTCTGTTGTTCTGCTCTCCATAGGGTTTGCAATAAACCAAGTGGAACAGGATCGCCATGTTTCGAAACAGTCTCAAGATGCTTCTTACAGGAGGGAAGTCAAACCGCAAGAACAGGTCCAGCGGTGAGTAACCATCACCTCTTAATGCATGTGGAGTACTGGCACTTTTGAAACCATTCCTTTTATGTGTGTTCTGGTCTTAGCAGGACTTTCTTCTTGTTAATGAACAGATGTACTCAGCTGATGATCTTGTAGACTCCATACTTCATTTTAATGTTGTGCTGTACTTTTAATTTGAAACTATATGTATATGTATTTTAAAATGTATCTAAGCCATCATCTGGTTTTATTGGGGAGATAAGATGCAGGGAAAACCAAATAAGAGTCTTACATAATCTTATAGTAAACAAGCATCAAGGTTCATGTTTCATTTATGGAAAGTAAGAATTTTTTTTTTCTTCTGAAATGTCTGTGATAACTTGTGGCAGTGAAACCTGTTTAATTATAGCCAAAACTTGTGAAAGCAGCAGCAATCTCTTTTAAGCTTTTATTTTTAAACAGAAAGGAGAGAGAGGAATGGGAATAGTTGAAATTAAAGGAGAAATTGCCCAAATTTAGTGATCATTTATGTCAATTTCGTTTTTTCACCATCTCAGGAAAGGAGTTTACAGTTAATATTGGTTCATGTGGCTTGGCCTGTTTCGTCCATGACAGAGATTGGCGGAGATTGTAATTGTAAAACAAAACACTGCAAAAATATTGATAGACTTTAAAACATTTTTATTTAACTTTGCTAGTTTTTTCCAAAAACTGAGTGTTGGCAGGATAAGAGCTTTTAATTAGATCTTTCATTTTGAATTTTAAAGCCATCTGGCAGCACATTTTAAAATATTTTGGGATACAGTATCAATTTGTGCTCGTGCATCTGTGTTAATGTGGATCTTAATGTTGTGGATGTTCATATGGATATTCCTTGAGAAACCAGAGGTGAGGATGAGGAGACACAGTGGTGGTAAAGGCAGTGGGAAAGCGGGCTGTTTTCCCTTTGTTTAAGAAAGTTGTTTCTCATGCTGCCAGAATTTGGCCGTTGTTAATATCTTCCTGCCCATGCCGTCTTTGGGGAAGGAGAATTGTGGAGCAGCGCTGACGCCTTAGGACTTAGACATCAGTGGTTTCTTGTTCCAGTGTCTGGTGACAGTTGCGGGGTGTTGGTCCATCCTGAAGGTGCTTGTCCTGGGAAGTTCAAGCATGCGTCGTGGTGTTGTAGTTGGTGTGGATCTCAAAGCAGGTAAACGTCTGTTTTGCAGAGGCACTGTATGAATTCAGGCCTGAGGTGGTGGCTGTTCATTGAAGATTTCCATCCCGTAGGAGCTCCTCAGTCTCTTGTAGCAGGAGTGGTTAGTGTGAGGGAGGTACCTGCATGAAAAGACACGTTTGGGGAAGATGTGTGAGCAGATGGCTCCATCCTCTTGTGATTTGTGTCACATTTACAGTTTAAAAGTACGAGTCCTTTGATTTTCACATGTGTGACCATCACCAGCTCTAAGAACACGTGCAGAGCCAGAAGGGCCCCCACTGAGCCTCCTTTGCTCCAGGCTGAGCCCCTTCCCAGCTCCCTCAGCCCCTCCTGGGGCTCCAACCTCTTACCTGGACATGATCTTTCTTGTAGTGGGGGCCTCAGAACACAGGACACAGGACTCGTATTTTGGATAAATGTGGGATTTTGTGGCGCTACTCCCATTTTCTGACAGATTTGTGATGAAATATTGGTGCTTTACTGGGGCTGAGCCAGTAGAGGGAGCAGGAGTTTTCCATCAAATCCAACCGAAATTCCTATGCTCATGTGCAAAGCAGCTGCTGTTACATCTTCCCAGATCAAATGACCTTGTCTTCTCTTATTCAGCATAAAAAAGTATTTCTCATATACAATTCAAAGAGAATATACACACTAGTTTCAAAAGGAAATAATATCAATTTGAGGGATTTGTTCAGCCAAACTGTTGGGAAAGTGGAATGTTCTTTCCAGAATGTCTGAGGAAACCTTAAGGATTTATCTGTAATAGTTTAAAAATCCGAACATGTCTTTTAGGAAAATAATGTTTATTTCAATGAATTCAACATTTTCATTTGGAAAATCAGTAAGAAATCACTGAGATGTCAAATAAGTTGGGAGTTCTCTGCTGGAAGAGGCCTGGCCCCAGGAACAAACTTGAATTCCTTTCCTTAAAGCGGGATTTAAACAAAATCTGTAATGGATTTTTTGATATTATACAAGCAATCTAAAAGTAATGTTTCTCACAATTCTAGAAACTTACTAAGTATTGAATGCTTTTAAATAAATAAGTTGTTTTAGAAATAGTCAACACATGCATGTTGATTTTGCCATTTTACCTCAGTGTGGTGAATATATCACATGTTATCTTGTCATCAGAACTTGACCTGTTACAAAAGTCAGCAACATCTTCACGTACATGAAAAAGAATTAAAATGGAGAAAAGTCTAAGCTAAATATAGCATCGGAGAATCCCAGAATGGTTTGGGTGGGAAGGGACCTCAAAGCCCACCTATTCCCACCCCTGCCATGGCAGGGACACTCCCACCACCCAGGTTGCTCCCAGCCCAATGTCCAGCCTGGCCTGGGGCACTGCCAGGGATCCAGGGGCAGCCCCAGCTGCTCTGGGCACCCTGTGCCAGGGCCTGACCTCACGCTGCAGTTTCCTAAGTTCTCAGAAGAAGGAAGGTATTCTGTGGAGTAGGCTATGAGGCTGAGTACTTATTCTGTGCTCCTTGAGCAGAATACTTTCGGCTATAAACAGCTGAGTACCGGCTGGAGATGTTCCTTTACTCACTCACATGGTGTGATAGGAGCATTCCAAGGCAAAATGAAACAAACTATACTGTACTTAGTGTCTGTTATCCAGCTCCATTTTCATCACACTCTCCTCAATACAATTAATCCCTGTTAGTCTTGACATGCCTTTGCTTAAATCTCCACCCAAGAGGTGAGATTTTTTCCATATCGCATTTTCCCCCAGTTTCTAAAGATAAGCATTATTTATATTCAGTGTGGCTTGTCTTTGGGAAGTGTTAGTGCAGATTTGTGCAGTTGTTTATTATATTGACAGATGATGAATCTGTATTGATCCATTTTAGGATTATATTCCAAATATGAGTAATGTTTTTATTTTTGAGGGATTTTTATGATCAGCACTGTATATGGGAAGTAACTGCTTTTCCAAGACGTGTGTTCCACTTGGTTCCCATAGAGCATTCCTTGGCTGCAGGAAGTACCTGTGCCAGGTGTGAGAGATGACTCTGCAATTCCATCATTAAATTCGCTTTCTGGAGTTGCAATTATCCTTCCTTTTTCCTTTTTTCTTTCCTTAAGGAAGAGTAAATGTCTATAACTTACTAATACTTCTAATGGAAAATCATCTTTTCTTTGGGAGTGGATCGACTATTAGGCTGCACTTTTTCAGGAGTTTCTCCTCTTCAGCCTCTTCTACTGCTTGCACAAACTTCTCCTCTTGGCATGTCTGTGAGGACTATTTTTTTTAGTATCAGATATATTTTTAGATAAGTCATGGATTATTTTTTGCTTGAGCTTCCATCTATAACTGACCTATTTGAAGGAATTGTGGAAATTTTTACTGCAAGATCTTTCTGAAGTGGGAGGATTTATATTTCCTTTTATATAATTTTCTTTTTGAGGATGAGATCAGTATAGAAGCCGACCCATATTCTCTTAGCATACAAAAACCCTCAAAACCTAAGTAAGTTAGGGACATGATTTTTTTAGAAGCTTTGATAAGGTGTCCAGATCTTGGCAGAACATACTTTTTGTCATCTAAATAGGTTTGAAAATCAGGAAGTTGTGGCTGCCCCATCCCAGGAAATATTCAAGACCAGGTGGGATGGGATTTGAACAACTTGGTCAGATGGAAGGTGTCCCTGGTAGGGGGTGGAATGAGATGAACTTGAAGGTCCCTTCCAGCACAAACTAGATTATGATTCTATACCTTTATTCCTGAAATGTGTGTTTATAACAGCTGAATTGTGCCCTCTGATTTCTGGATTATTGGAAGAAATCTCATTTTTTGATTTTCGCAGGTGATTTCCAGCAGGTCTGTGTCAGAATTGTAATTTAGGTGACTGTGGATGTTAACTTTCTCTATTAATGTGCTTATGAATTTCTTGTTAGGTGTGAACAAAAAAATTCATGTTTAGCAAGTTGCCAGCACATTCTTGATGCAAAATCTTATGATCTAACTAGTGTGGTTTCTTGTTCATATAGAATTTAGCGTATTTTACTCCAGAGAGCTGGGGGACACTTGCCAAGGTGAGCTGTGCTGGAAACACTGCCCAAGTATGGAGGCCAGAGGCTTTTCTAACTTAGAAACATTTTTAGTGGAAAATTATTAACTAAAGGCTGAATTGTGTGTTTTGGCCATGAACTCCTTAGCTGAGCAGAGCAGATGGATGTGCCCTGTGCAGAGTTCAGAGAGGATCTCTGAGCGGGAGACACCCTGTGACATTGATATCCTTGCTGGCAGTAACCTGTGGGCTCATAGATGGCGTTTGTTTTTCCCTAATGTGACATGGGAAGCTCCTTTGTGTCTCTCAGTCCAGCTGTATCATCACTGTATTTTAGTTACATAGTTATGGTGGTTTTTAAATTAACGAATGAAATACACTGTATAATTTCCAAATATTATTAGCAACACAATTTTTTACTCCAGATATTTTTGTCATGAAGTCATCTTCCCACATCAAAATAAAAAAAAACGGAAGGGTTGTTGGATTTGATTATAGGTGCCTCTGGATAACAGAGTCACTTGGTGTTAATAGAAACAAGGATGCCACTTTTTCTGTATGAAATAGGTGAGATGAATCGTACCCCAGATTAGAAGTATCTGCTTTTTTCCAGTGACAAATAACAGCTTCTGAGATGATGAAGGTACAGGTCTATATTACTGATACCTGAATTTACTTAGGATTCATTCTCCCCCAGAATAACTCAGATGCTGGTGTATATGATTTCTGATTTCCTATACATGCCAGGGGAAAACCTCATTTGTACTTGTGTCTGAAATTCCTGGGCAGGAATGCTGACAATGTCTCTTGTGGGAATAGGACTTAAGTTAATAAATTTATTACGACAAGGGTGTTTTCTTGCTGTGTTTTTTGTACATGCTGCCAACACAATAGAACCTTAATTTCAGTTCAGTACTGCAAGTTTGCAACAATAAAAATAAACACAAACATACTTGAAGAGGCAAAGAACTTCTTTTTAATCTGCACCTCCTCTAAGAAGTCTTTTGGCCTCTGACTACTGGGTTGTTTTTTATGTTGGTTTGTTGTTTTTTGGGGGTTTTTTCTGTGGATTTTATTGACTAATAAGCAATATGGGGAGTTAATGTAGGATATCCCACAAGAAGGCAGTGGATGTTCACATTTTGAAGTCCATTTATCATTGAATTGCAGAGCGGTTTGGGTGGGAAGGGACCTCAAGGCCCATCCAGTGCAACCCCCTACCACAGACAGGGACCCCTTCCACCATCCGAGGTCAATCCCAGCCCCAATGTCCAGCCTGGCCTTGGACTCTTCCAGGGATCCAGGGGCAGCCACAGACGCTCTGGGCAATCTGTTAGGAAGTGTGTGTGTTGTCATGCACAGTCNTCTTTGGGAGTGGATCGACTATTAGGCTGCACTTTTTCAGGAGTTTCTCCTCTTCAGCCTCTTCTACTGCTTGCACAAACTTCTCCTCTTGGCATGTCTGTGAGGACTATTTTTTTTAGTATCAGATATATTTTTAGATAAGTCATGGATTATTTTTTGCTTGAGCTTCCATCTATAACTGACCTATTTGAAGGAATTGTGGAAATTTTTACTGCAAGATCTTTCTGAAGTGGGAGGATTTATATTTCCTTTTATATAATTTTCTTTTTGAGGATGAGATCAGTATAGAAGCCGACCCATATTCTCTTAGCATACAAAAACCCTCAAAACCTAAGTAAGTTAGGGACATGATTTTTTTAGAAGCTTTGATAAGGTGTCCAGATCTTGGCAGAACATACTTTTTGTCATCTAAATAGGTTTGAAAATCAGGAAGTTGTGGCTGCCCCATCCCAGGAAATATTCAAGACCAGGTGGGATGGGATTTGAACAACTTGGTCAGATGGAAGGTGTCCCTGGTAGGGGGTGGAATGAGATGAACTTGAAGGTCCCTTCCAGCACAAACTAGATTATGATTCTATACCTTTATTCCTGAAATGTGTGTTTATAACAGCTGAATTGTGCCCTCTGATTTCTGGATTATTGGAAGAAATCTCATTTTTTGATTTTCGCAGGTGATTTCCAGCAGGTCTGTGTCAGAATTGTAATTTAGGTGACTGTGGATGTTAACTTTCTCTATTAATGTGCTTATGAATTTCTTGTTAGGTGTGAACAAAAAAATTCATGTTTAGCAAGTTGCCAGCACATTCTTGATGCAAAATCTTATGATCTAACTAGTGTGGTTTCTTGTTCATATAGAATTTAGCGTATTTTACTCCAGAGAGCTGGGGGACACTTGCCAAGGTGAGCTGTGCTGGAAACACTGCCCAAGTATGGAGGCCAGAGGCTTTTCTAACTTAGAAACATTTTTAGTGGAAAATTATTAACTAAAGGCTGAATTGTGTGTTTTGGCCATGAACTCCTTAGCTGAGCAGAGCAGATGGATGTGCCCTGTGCAGAGTTCAGAGAGGATCTCTGAGCGGGAGACACCCTGTGACATTGATATCCTTGCTGGCAGTAACCTGTGGGCTCATAGATGGCGTTTGTTTTTCCCTAATGTGACATGGGAAGCTCCTTTGTGTCTCTCAGTCCAGCTGTATCATCACTGTATTTTAGTTACATAGTTATGGTGGTTTTTAAATTAACGAATGAAATACACTGTATAATTTCCAAATATTATTAGCAACACAATTTTTTACTCCAGATATTTTTGTCATGAAGTCATCTTCCCACATCAAAATAAAAAAAAACGGAAGGGTTGTTGGATTTGATTATAGGTGCCTCTGGATAACAGAGTCACTTGGTGTTAATAGAAACAAGGATGCCACTTTTTCTGTATGAAATAGGTGAGATGAATCGTACCCCAGATTAGAAGTATCTGCTTTTTTCCAGTGACAAATAACAGCTTCTGAGATGATGAAGGTACAGGTCTATATTACTGATACCTGAATTTACTTAGGATTCATTCTCCCCCAGAATAACTCAGATGCTGGTGTATATGATTTCTGATTTCCTATACATGCCAGGGGAAAACCTCATTTGTACTTGTGTCTGAAATTCCTGGGCAGGAATGCTGACAATGTCTCTTGTGGGAATAGGACTTAAGTTAATAAATTTATTACGACAAGGGTGTTTTCTTGCTGTGTTTTTTGTACATGCTGCCAACACAATAGAACCTTAATTTCAGTTCAGTACTGCAAGTTTGCAACAATAAAAATAAACACAAACATACTTGAAGAGGCAAAGAACTTCTTTTTAATCTGCACCTCCTCTAAGAAGTCTTTTGGCCTCTGACTACTGGGTTGTTTTTTATGTTGGTTTGTTGTTTTTTGGGGGTTTTTTCTGTGGATTTTATTGACTAATAAGCAATATGGGGAGTTAATGTAGGATATCCCACAAGAAGGCAGTGGATGTTCACATTTTGAAGTCCATTTATCATTGAATTGCAGAGCGGTTTGGGTGGGAAGGGACCTCAAGGCCCATCCAGTGCAACCCCCTACCACAGACAGGGACCCCTTCCACCATCCGAGGTCAATCCCAGCCCCAATGTCCAGCCTGGCCTTGGACTCTTCCAGGGATCCAGGGGCAGCCACAGACGCTCTGGGCAATCTGTTAGGAAGTGTGTGTGTTGTCATGCACAGTCCCAGCAAGTGTCCATGCTCTTCTCCTATAAAGAGGAAATTTTTGCCATACAAATGTAGCAGGAGGAGGTGGAAGAAAAAAGTGCCAGTTTTTGAAAGGTGCATCTCATTCGCTGGCTGATGCTTCCCTGGATCCTCGTTAGAGCTCCCTCAATAAATCAAAAAAACCCATAATTCCTGCTCTGCCCAAATGACTTTCCTTGAAGACAGAGGAACTTGGACGATAAATGGAAGGATTTATGAATTGCCAAAGCCTCTTAAGCAAAATTGATATCTCTACCAGCTACAGTGTGGCTACAGGACCTGGGCAGTGTCTGTCCACTGTGCTGGGCACTGGAGAGGCACCTCAAGTGCTATGTCCAGTTCTGGTCCCCTCACTTTAAAAAGATATTGAGAGGCTGGAGCATGTCCAGGGAAGGGATCGGAGCTGGAGAGGGGCTGGAGCCCCAGGAGGGGCTGAGGGAGCTGGGCAGGGGCTCAGCCTGGAGCAAAGGAGGCTCAGGGGGGCCCTTCTGGCTCTGCACAGCTCCTGTCAGAAGGGGACAGCTGGGGGGGCCAGGCTCTGCTCCCTGGGAACAGGGACAGGAGGAGGCCTGGAGCTGTGCTGGGGAGGTTCAGGTTAGACAGCAGGAGGAATTTCTTCACAGAAAGGGTTCTTAAACATTGGCAGGGGCTCCCCAGGGAGCTGGTGGAGTCCCCATCCCTGGAGGTGTCCAAGGAATGACTGGCTGTGGCACTCAGTGCTCTGGGCTGGTGACAAGGGGACCAGGCACAGGTTGGACATGATGATCTGGGAGGTCTTTTCCAACCTTAATGATTCTGTGCTAAGGGATTCAGCATGTCGGAAAGTGATTGGGGAGCTGGGTTTTAATGATATGGTGATTAATGACTCAGGTCTGTGCTATAGTTCCGTCAATAAAAATATTCAATCCTCAACACCCACAACCATTCCTGCATCCCTCCCCTGCACCCTGACACTCCCACCAGGGAGTTATTTTCATAGATGGGTAGATGTTTTAGTCTATTAGTAATTGAATGCAGTTCTCTGAAATTTTTAATTATCATAATCAACATAATACTGATTTTAATCATATCACTGCAATAATGCTATTTCTAACCATAACACCTATTTTTACCACAATACTAATTTTATAGCAACAACAATAATTTTAATATAGAATTAATCATAACATAATAATAATTTGTGATGGTGCTGCCTACTGTTTTCTGAGGCAGGAAAATAGTCACAAACTAAATAATTGGGAAGGACTTTTGATTAAAATAATTGTTTTCAGTACCAGGCTGGACTCTCTCTTCTCTCCTGCTCTGGCTGGGTAACACTTTGCCCCTTTCCAGGCACATCTCACTCTTGGAGAGCAGCAGACAGATCATGTGGCACGTGTAATTTCTTACCAGGGTGGGATCCATCAGGAATGCTGAGAACAAGATTTGCAACTCCCTCTCCTCCGCCGGCATCGCTGCAGCAGGTTCCAGGGTTGGGCTCAGCATTGGCTCCTGCAGCGGTAGTGCCGGCAGCTCCAGGATCCTCCCGGTGGAATCTAGCCCCTGGAGCTGTTTGATTTATTTATTTTGAGGTTTCTTCCCCTGCATCTCTATTTTGGGAGCACAAATGGCAGTTGGGAGCCACATCTCCAGACGCTGTGCCGTGCACACAGGGATGCTTCTGCAGGGATGCTGGGCTGGGCTGGGATCGGATCTATCCCTAACAGCTTGACTGCCTTTGTGTGAGTCTTCCATCTTTTCCAGATACAATTTTAATGTGATATGGATTTAAACTATTGATTTATCAGCTCTTACGGTGGAGTGTGCTCTGCCGGTTGCTGTGAGAGCAGCAGCACCTCCGATGCAGTCGGTTCCTGCCGCAGATTCTCCAGCATGCGTGGAGCAGCCTCACCCACCCTTGGATTCTTCTGCCTTAAAAATTGCTTTGTCAGATAAGCAATCTTGAGATACATTTAGTCATGGTGTGGGTTTTAAAGGCCTTTTAATTAAATAGGAAACCAGAAATATTTGGCTGCTGGCACTTGATTTTGTGTGAAACTTGTTATGTTTGCCTTTAATGAGAATACCTGACAGGAGGTGCTGACAGAGATAATGCTAGAGGTGCCATGGGATTTACTGACATCAGATGCACTGGTGCAAATGCATCTGACTCCTGTTTGCAGCCCCCTCATACTAATTGTGGTTACGGGGATTTGTTTAGGAATGCTGAAACCTTGAGATTTTCTTCCCTTATCAGAGCAGTCAGTTCGAAGAATCTATTTGTGTGTATTGGGGAGGATTTGTTGTGTCATTGGTTTTAATGGAGAACTGGTGGAATGGGGGTGGGGGGAGAAGAGGAAGCAGGAGTGTTTCTCTGACCTGGCTGCATCGGGAGAGGCTGCTCTGCTGATCCTGTCACTAATCACGATCTTTGAGATCCCTTTATCTCATTGTAACTGAGACAAAGAGTTAATAGCCATGACTGTTTACTCTGTTCCTGTCACAGAATCAGGCACTCTGAAACATTGTTGGGTTTCTAACCTGTGTCCAGCATCCCAGATGGGCAGATGCTGCACACTGATGAGAAAGCAGCTTTCAAAAACTAAAATAATGTGTAAGAGTTAATGGATTTTCTTAATACTGAGATTTTTAAAAAGATCATAACAGTTTTTCTCCCTTTTGTAGTGAGATGCAAGAGGCTATGAATTACTGAGTCAATATTTACACTATTATTCACTTCTCTTGTGGCATTTGACTATTTTCTCTTTCACATGACAACGTCTGTAAAGCTCCTTAAACTGGTACATCTCAGTCTATGCTGATCTTTATTTTAAATTAACACAGATAGCTGTGTTATCTAGTAATGATTTCACAACCGATTTACTTCTGGTGACCTATTTTAGCTGTTGCATTGAAGGATTTGTCAATAACTTTGGTGTTTAACCACACTGGCAATCCTTACAGTAACTGAATCATTTGAACTTCAGGGGTGATACTGTCCACAAATGTTGTCTGAACAGCAAGTCATGTCTATAAACCATACCTATTGCTAAAGCAAATACTAACAACTACCTAAAATCATGCAGAAATAAAATAACTAGGAGTGTTGCTGTGATGACAGTCTCAGTGCGCACACAGAGGTGGATGTAAATACGAGCACTTGGAAGTTCAAAAAATGTGAGAATTAATATTCCCTTAGAAACAGTAGTCTCCCCTTTTTGCATATACAGTGAGATAGTTACATAATTATGTGTGGTATTGTTCCCTGCTAACCTTGCTCCTCCACTGCCAGAAGCAGATTGTGCTCAACATTTTGATTTCTAGTGAAAAGAAAAAGAATTGAATAGTTCCCTTATTCAGCTCTTAACTGTGGCTGTTCCTTTCCATCCTTAGTTTCCCCAAGCTCCACCTTTGCTGCAGCCATATCAAATGTAGCAGCGACTGGATGCTGACTGAAGATTTAATATCTGCTGAGTCATCTGATTTATTTTTTCCTTTCCCACCCGCTAAATGCATTTTGCAAATTAATTTACTTTGAGCTTTCCTTCCACCTTGGTATGTTGTATAACTTGCAGGGACATCCATCCAAGACTCTTGACTCCCATTCCTCTTCTCCAACCCAACTACTTTGGAAGCCTGTTGCCACCGTTTTGTGTCCCACCATTGAGTGTTGGAGCATTTTGGGGAGCAGGACCCCAGTCTACTGCCCCCAGCCCCTCCCTTGGCCATGGCTTGTTCTCAAGGCAGGGTTTGATACATCTAAGTAACTGTACACCAGAAGTATTGTCTTGCCACATGATCAAGGAGATTGATCCATAGAATCATCAGACATCTCAGGATGGTTGGGTTGGAAGGGCCCTTAAAGCTCATCCAGCTCCACCCACCGAGCCCCATGTAGCTTGGTGTGGAACACTTGCAAGAATGATGAAACTTTCAGGGAGAGAATTTGTCTTTTGCTGATGGGCATGTGTCTTTTAGGATAAACACAGGGGCTTACTCCTGAATTTAATACGGGAACTTTCTTGTCTTTTGGCATGTTTAGTCCTTACAATTATTTTGCTGTCAGATTTATGTTCACAGCTCAAAGGGGTTTCTGTTTTCTCCATGACTTAGAAGTTGTCTGTGGGGGCTCATAGCCAGGGGCCATTAGGGATGATGATGATAATGATATCCATGTGCACAGCAATGGCCAAACCAACACTGCGTGTTACTAGCAAAAATACAGTCAGGGCTCTGTTAATGCTCTTGTCTGTAGGAAGGTTCAGTGCAGCTAATTCCCAGAGGACACCTCTGGGCTAATAAAAGTCCCTGTGGACATATCCCAGTTGCAGTTGTATTTGCAGTGTGACATCCTTCTGGCAACCAGAATGCAAAAGGGAACTGAGCAAGTGTCGTGGTCTGTGGCCTCCTTGGCACCTGGCAGCTGATGGCTTATTGGGATGGGTGCAGCTCACTTAATATCAGGATTCTGGGTTGCTGGAGCCAGATGACCTTCATGTACAGCTGCTGTGTCAGCAGGGAAGGATGCAAAGGTGACAGAAATGGCCTGGCTGGCATCTGTTCAAGGCACCTGAGCATTGCTTCAGGGAAACTGAGGGCTGGGAGCATTTCATCAAGGGAAGAGGGAACAGAAAACCTCTCCTGGCCTGGGCTGTGATTCCTCTCTTTTTGGGGGTGGTCTAAAATTTTTAGCCCCATTTTAGTTCTGTTCTTGTGCTGCAATTCACAACCTCCCATCAATCCACACATACCTCACATGTAGCAGGAGTTTAGATAAAGTTAAACTATGGCTTAACAGGCCCCTCCAACACATGACTTCTACAGAGCTATCCAGAGATACAAATATATAAAAATTGCTTTTAGTATAATCAAAACACATCAATGCTAAACCGACTACTGAGTTTTTAAACAGCTATTTAAGAATTCAGTAATTTTAAAATTATTTTTAAAGATCTTAAAAGTTTCCCCTTCCCCTGCCATAAAGGGGTAAGAACTGCTGAAATACAGCCTGCATTTGAAATCCCTGGGTTTGCTTTTCCCCAGTCTGTGGAGTTGGGCTTCTTTTTGCTCTCCGCTGCCAGAGACTCCATGTACTCAGGCGTCTGTATTGATGGGTGTATCTATTGTTTCTAATCTGGTCAGTTGATCAATGAAGAGCCGCCTGTAATTAATTGTATAATATCGTACACAGTGTCCCACTCTGCATTTACACAGATGGATTTGGGACTTGTTAACTGTAACTGCTTTCCTAAACAGTTTCAAGAGGATGTAATAAGAGGTTTTGTTCTTCCCAGCATTCCTGGTTTTTAGCAGACAAATAATTTTAAAGGGACACAATTTCAAATTTCATATTTCAAATATTTTTTCTTTTTTTCTGGATCTCTTTATTCCAATACTTAGTATTTTTATATTTTGATACAACATTCCAAAGTGAAGGAACTCCTTGAAGATGCACAATTTGATTTTTATCTCCTTCAGATATGTGTGAGATCAAAAGGAGCAAGTAAAACCTTCCTTCTATCCCAAGGACCTCATGGATTTCATTGCAGTGAGCTGGGGCAAAGGTGGAAGGAGCAGCAGGGTCAAGCAGCAGTTTCCCCAGTTTCAGTCTGCCAGAGGGACCTTTTGTCCTGCTGTTCCTCCAAGATAGGTGATGGGACTCAAGGAAACGTTGCATCTGCCTGACCACTATGATGTTCTACTTGTGCTGTTTTGGTTCTCATGCAGATGGAGGGAACGAAGAGCCACCAGACCGAAGACAGGCAAGTGTAGACTCCCGTCAGAGCCGAGCTGGGCAAGGTAAAACTTGAGTGTTGTTCTGCCTCGGGGAGTCGTCTGATTTGTTCACCTTTGATACCTTCCACGTGTCGTGTTTCCCGTCAGACTGTGTGACCTGACAAGACTTTGTACCCATCGTTATTATCCACACAGCTACCAACATACTGAGATTCACAAACCAGACAGTCTTTGAGTGGCTGAAGGAGTTTAAGCTAATTCCTGGTGCAGCACAGGTGGACCTGCAGAGCACGGTATCTCTCTACTGCAGCCAGCGAGGCAGAGTGTTCTGCCGTTGGAGCTGATGGTGCTGGAATTCGTCAGCACATACCAGCCCAAACCAACATTTGGTTTCCAAGTTTCTACTTGCCTTCCCCCTCATGTCGAAGAGGGAACCTGGAAGGTTCACCATAACCAGGTTATCCTTCCCCAAGGCCTGGGATGCAGTGCGAAAGGACCTGTGTTACCTGTCTGGGGGCTGAACAGTCCCCTGTTAAATCCTCTGCTTTGGTTTGTTTCATCCCGCAGGAAGAGGACAAAAGGTCCAAGGAGGGAAATACTAAAAACAGGAGTTATATTCTCTAAATAACAATCCAAGTCTCTTTTGTTGAATATCTGTCTCTCAGAATAGGTTTGGCGGATGGTTACCACCACACAGAGCCCTGTAATGGGAATTTCCGTCCCTGACAGCAGCAGGTCTTAGATCTGTGTTGGCTTACGTGTCCTTTGAGGCAGCTTTACTTAGTTTTAAGCATTTTCTCATTTGTGAGGGTTGTGAAAATACTGTATTCTCACACAGCTTTGAGACTGAGCAGCATTTTTTGAAAGTAGGGCTCTAGTAGGTTCTATGCACAATGACTTATTCTCTCTTTGGGATTGCAACAATTATATTCCTTTCATTTAGGCTTAAGCCTGTTGTTGTCATGGTGTCCTAATGACTTTTTATGGGGACATTTTCTCCAGTGTTCCAGTGTTGCCTGGGTGAGATGATTTTGAGTCATTGAAGCCGTGATCAGAATTAGGGGGATCGAAATTGGTAGTTAAAACCCTGAAGCTCCGAAGTGTCAACTGCTCTGTTCACATAGGATCATTCAATTACTGTATTTAAATTTATTATTTTAACTTTTATTGTTTTAAAGCAGAGTTAAAGTAAAATTAGGAAGGAACCAGGGAATTTATAGCTGTACGTATCCCATGGCAGCTTGCATACAAGGAGCAGTGCTTTCACGTTCAGAGAGTGGCTATTCTTTCCCACTCTGAGCTCAGATGAAGTCGTTGCTGTGTAACTGTGTGCTAGATGCTGAGCTTTGTTCTGCCATGGGTCCCTGGGAAGTCCTTCCCTTTGTTTGGCTTGTGTCCAGTGGTTTTTTGGGTTTTGTTTTTTTTTTTTTTGCAAATTCTTGCCCTAGAATCACCAATCTGTACCTCTTCACTTTGGTGACTGTGACTGAAGGAACTGCAGTAACCAGCAAGAAGTTTCAGTGTGAGAGGGAATAGAAGGGGAAAAGATAAAAAAGCTTCCAAGTTCTTGGATCGACAAGTTTCTGAGCTAAATATTTCCATTTGGATCAGTGGATGCAATAGTAGAGGCAGGCTTTCTGCAGCATGGAAGAAGTCTCTGCTCTATAGAAGCATTATCTCTAACTTTTCCTAGCTCTGTGTCCATCACTTGAAACCTGTCTGCACATGCTAATGGGTATTTTTCATGATGGTGGGTTAAGGAAGTTTACTGTCCTTGGATAAAGCATCCAGCTGAAGTGGGGCAGTTCTCTTCCTGCAGTCTGACCTTCCACCGTGTGAGATGCCCAAGTGTCTTCTTCGTTGGCAGGACAAGAGGAAACAGCCTCAAGTTGTGCCAGGGCAGGTTTAGGTTGGGGGTTTTGGTTAGGTTGGTTTAGGAAGATGTTTTTCATGGGGAGATTTGTCAAGCTCTGGAACAGCCTGGCCAGGGCAGCAGTGGAGTCACCGTCCCTGGAAGTGTTCCAAAAACGTGTGGATGTGACACATGGTTTAGTGGTGAACATAGTGGTGATGCTGGGTTGATGGTTGGACTTGATCTCAAAGGTCTTTTCCAACCTGAATGATTCTGTGATAGTGTTGTAAAACTCCAAGAAATAGTTTATTAGTTCAAATAGGCACTTTGCAGTAACATTTTATTTAAATATATTACATAAGCAAGCTGTTAAAGTTCCAGTTCAGCCCTCAATGAGCCCTAATTCAAGGGTTTGATAAGCCTTATATTCTTTTTGATCAAAACAAATTTCAGACTGTTTCAGGGGTTTTGTTTGTGTGTTTATTTACTCTGCCAAGGAGGAGGGAGAAATTTTGATACATGTGAAATGAAGGTAGTACCTTGTGGATGTTCTGTGAGTTCGCTGTTTTGTTGTAAAGCATTTGAATTTTAAGAGGGAAAACTTTGCCACCCTATAATTACTTTTATTTCTATATAAGATACTGCCTTTGATATTAAGTAGATTGATATAAGACACTGGGAACTTACACCATAATAACCAGTGAAATGCACATAGACTTTTAAATCTTTCCCAGGCTTTAGGCTGCAGGAGATGCCCATGGTTTTATATTAGTTCCCTAAAATTTAGACTGAGGCAACTGAAATTATTTTTAAGAATCAAAATCATTGGTAGCAAATCTTTTTTTTTCATGCCTGGTGCCAAATGTATTTTAAAAACACATCATGGGTTGGCTTTTTGAATGCTAGTTTTGTCGGTGATGGTGGTTTGTCTTCCCTGACATTCCCGGTGAGCCTGGCCGGGCTGGCAGAGCCCACAGAGAGCTTGTGGTACCTGGTGAGTGATGAGCAAGCAGAGAGTGAGTTGTGTTTTGAACTGTCAAAACCAGTGTAGGTGTGAAGGGTGTCAGTGCTTATTTGGCTTTTGTGTAAAGAGCAATACAAAACTGCTGAGAGACATTCCTGAATACTGGCACCAAGAATGGATGAATTTTAGCCACTGGTACTGCAGCCTTCTAGAACCCTTCGGGAACTGGTCCAAGATTTTTGACAGTTATTTCAACATGGGTTTTTCCGCTGATGATAAGCAATATGTGGGGCTGTTCACATTGTACTTTGAATATTGGGAGTACAGCTCGTCCATCGTCTCCTCTGAAGTACCATGCATTTGAGGCTCTTACCCTTTTGTCTTATTCCCACTCTTGTCCCTGTCCCTTTCTGTCCAGCACACATTTTCTCTTTTAAACACACAAGCCACTGAGAACAGCACAGCTATCCAGTGGAAATCCACCGAGAAGTGTTTTTATTTAGGGAAAACATCAGTATGCAATATGGATAATAATATCTAAATCCATCTTGTAACAGTGTGACACAAGTCTGACCTTCTCACATTATTGAAATATTAATGAAATTATAGTGAAATATTAATGCTAACAGTTTGGGTTGGTTTTGCATGTGAATTATTAGTTGTCTGGGTTAGGTTGTTCATCTTAGTGACAAGAGTGGAGATCCAGGTGTCCTTGACCCCAAGGTTTCCATATCTGCAGCAATTAGGAGGAACCTTATGGCTCCTGAGTCTTGCTGATCTGCAGCACCTTCCCTTCACTGTTCATTAATATTGATTACAATTAGCAACAGGTCCTTTTATTGTTCTGTCTTCACTTGTTCTCATGCTATTCTGTGTATCCCATTGTGGATCTGTAGTGATGCGACCCCCACATGGACTTTGTGTGTCTCGGAAGAGTTGGAGCTGGTGGCTGTTTTTAGAGGCATTTGTTCTTCATTTTATTTGGAGTTGGCGGGTTTTTTAAGGCTAAAGGTCCTTCTATTGAAATTTTATTTAGCTGGGAGAATTTTTATTAGAAACCAACAATCTAAAAACTGTGGTCATTATATTGAGAACTGGTGACTAAGACTCTGAAAGACAAACTAAGAACATTGAAAGAAATTTTTCATGGTTCTTCTGGTTATCGTATAGAGACGGGTACTGAGATGCTCTTTCAAATTTCTCCAAGGGATGTGTCATGAGTGTACAAAGGGAGCAAGCAGTTGGCAGGTCACCTCTGCGCAGGGCTCCCTCCAGCCAGCCCTTTTGGAGTGATGAAAGCAGGATTCTTTCCCTTGCATTCTAACCAATTCATTTTTATTTTCTTCTCCCCATCAGGCACCTCCACAGAGAACGACTGTGCTTTTGAACCTGACTACGCTATTCCACCTCTCCCAGTGACCGAAGGTATGCAGCACATTCGGATAATGGAGGGCATGTCCCGCTCCCTTCCATCCTCCCCCTTACTCACACATCAGTCTATCAGTGTTCGGCTCCAACCTGTGAAGAAGTTAACTGGTAAGGACTTAAATAAAGTTCACTGGGGCTTTTAAGGTCCATTGGTGCAAAAATCTGTAAGAAAAAGCTTTGAACAGTTTCTGTATCACAGTCATTCCCTTGTTTATTACAGCATCTGCTTCAATCAAACCTGGGGATGTATTGGATTTTTGTGTTGTCAGAGAAATCTTTCTTTGCTGAAAAAGCTCTCTCTGGTTTACAAATATTCTCTAGTTTTTGAGAAATTTTTATCAGAGTGTGTTTTAGTTCCACTTTGTGTTGCTGTTTATGCACAGTGGAAGCATTACAGTGATTTTAAAGAAGTTGATGCTTAAATTTTGAATGTTGAGAGAACATCAGAGGAATGATTAACTTCCATAGCAAAGTGATTTGGGTTTTTTTTGGGTTCATGCATATTTTTAGATACCGCTTTGTTTATCTAACCTGTCAGGACTGTGGTATGAATACCTAGAGATGGTACAGTAGTGTGACTTTCAAAAGCACTTGGAGTCCAACATCCATATAAAAGCCTGAAAAAAAGTGTTTCTACTGGTAATAGTTTCTGAGAAACGTGCTTCTTGCCTGAAATCTGACCCCCTTCTATTCCCAGCTTTATGGTCAGCCAGCGTCCTGTGCTTGTGATGAGGGAGACCTCCAGAAAGAGTTTTTACTCAGTGTAATCCGATCTATGTGCCCAAAAGGGAGCTTTGACAAACTTGGTGCCTTTTATTTCCTCTGCCCTCTAGTGAAAGGAGAACTCGGAAAGGATAGAAGGGAAGAGATTCTGAGTTGAGACAGAGTCATGATTCCATGATTGGGCAGGGCTGCTCTTTGGAGCATATCACTAGTTCCTCAAAATTTAAGCAGTGGCTGTCGCAGATGGTATTTTAAACAGGGGGAGTGGGTTCAGACTGCAAGAGGGGAGATTTAGGTTGGATATGCAGAAGAAATTTTGGGCTGTTAGGGTTGTCAGGCCCTGGTGCAGGATGCCCAGAGCCGCTGTGGCTGCCCCTGGATCCCTGGAAGTGTCCAGGGCCAGATTGGACATTGGGGCTTGAGGCAACCTGGGACAGTGGGCGGTGTCCCTGCTCATGGGGATGGGCTTTAATGTCCTTTCCAACCCAAACCATTCCATAGTTCTATGATAATATAATTTTTTTAAGTTCTTAATCTGTCTGATTTGTAACCAAGGCAGCTTTTCATCCACAGAAAAGTTAAAATGTCCATTTTTGGTAAAAAGCCTCAGGAACGCATTCCACAGAGTGAGAGTTTTCTACCCAGACGAACGAAGGTCACTCACTCACATGCTGGTATCTGGGCTTGCTGGGTATGAAGACTTGGCTGGATTCAGAGGGTGATAATATTTCATGTGGGTGCAATTTCCACTCTGCTGAATAGTCTAGTGATAAAGAAAAACTAAGATCATTGTGGCTTTAAGGCGTGAAGTAATAGTCAGCATAAGTAATCAGCTCTCCCCTCCTGCCTGTGTCACCTCTTGTTTAGCATTGGCTGAAAACATACTTAAATCAGCACAGCCTCAGTTTGTGTTACCTAATTTTTTTGTAATAGTGGCTTTATTAACAAAAATAATGTGAAAAATGTGTAAAAATGAGAAAGAAAACTCCCCACCCTCCCAGCCCAGGATAAATAATAGGAGACACCATTTTGGTTTGTGTGTTCAATAGAATTAGCACTTAAAAGTTACTGTGATTACTGCACAAAGAGCAACTGCTGTTGAAACAATGGGCTTAAATGTTCTGCTATCCATCAAGGGTGTGTTATTGCTGACTCAAAAGTCATAACTGTGATGAAAATAATGCAGGTGCTCTGTATACCTGCCTTGAGGACAGCAGTGCTTTCCAGGAGGGTGCTTAGGAATTAATGTATGTAAGTGCTTTTGGGAATTGGTGCCAAAAATACATGCATTAGGTTAATAAAGGAGATACTGTGCTGGAAGACTCAGCTCATGATGTTTTATTCCAGTCCTGTGGAACCCACCATGTGCAGAGGGTTTGCAAAAAGCCCTGTGTTGCATCCCACTCCTCCTCAGGAAGGAGTGTTCATTTACATATTTTACATTTACATGTGCAAGGATAATTTTATTCATCGCTGTACTTGGCTATTGCTATTTTTCTATTGAATGACAGATTGCAAGCGTTGGGATTCTCTTAGAAAGAGCACGTGTGTGAGTGCCTGTGCAGAGAGTGAGGAGGGGAGAATATTAGCAAGAAATTTAGGAATAAAATCATGTTTTTCTAACAAAAACCTGGCCTAGATGTTTCAGTTTGGATTCTCAGAGGCCTGATTCCTACTGTATGCAGTGTGAATTAGTGGCTCAGTGTCTTCAAAAACATGGGCCTAGGAACTTTCATTACAGATCCCCTCTTTGAGAGTGTTTTTCCCTTGTGTTTGGGTAATGTGGGAACCTTGCCTAAGAATAAAATTCATATAAATCAGTAGGAATATTCCTATAAATCAGTGGGTTGTGGCAGTTAATAGCAGCCTCCTTCCTAAAGAAAATGTGTATTTTCAGCAGGGCTGAGCAGGATGGAGACTTGCTCTTCCCAATGATGCCAGTAAGGACCCACCACCACTGTGGTTCTCAACACCCTCCAGGTCCATCTGGGCTCACACATAACATTCCCTGTGCCACCATCACCCGTGTCATTTGTAGTGCTGGCATCCTGTCTTCTCCCCATCCCTTATGGGATACCTTTGTGTCTCTTGGGAGTAGCCACCAGGATTGTCGCATCTCCCTTCTCTGTATCTTCAGCAATTGGTTCAATATTCTTTGATGTTAACTGTAATTGTGGGACTAAAAAGCTCAGATCTCGCTACTTGAAAACTGTATTGTTTCTTGTTTAGTGGTGATAAGCCCAGATTAATGATTGCAGCCCCCAGGACCACTTGTTCTCTCCAAATTGTACCAGCTCAGCTGGGTGGGAGCATGAGAGATGATGAGGCACAGCTTCAGGGGTGGGAGTGCTGGGGGGAAGCTGTCAGTGCTGGCACATGAGGGAAGTGGTGAAGTCACTACTCCTGGAAGTGCTCAGAAAATGTATGGAATATGATGGTGTTGCAAGGTTGATGGTTGGATTTGATAATCTTCAAGGTCTTTTCCGACCATAGCAATGATTCTGTGATGTGAGCGTGGTGAGACCCTGGCACAGGGTGCCCAGAGCAGCTGGGGCTGGCCCTGGATCCCTGGAAGTGTCCAAGGCCAGGCTGGACGGGACTTGGAGCCACGTGGGCTAGTGAAAGGTGTCCCTGCCTTTGGGGATGGCAGTGGAACTGGATGATATTTACTGTCCTTTCCAACCCAGGCCATTCTGGGATTCTGTGTTTAAAAATAAAATAAATCATCAGTGAGAAGGATTTCTGATAGTTAAAGTTTCAGTTGCTGAGCACAGGCTCCAGCACTGCAGTGTTGTGGTTGTGCTGGGTGCGGCGGTGGCCATTCTGTCCCTCACTGTGTATTGTCTGTTTGAGCATATGCATTAAGTGAAAAGCAGCTGATGATGATTCTGGTAAAGAATGTGTTTTTCCCCAGTGTTGCACATGGAATACAAACCTCAGCCTTGTTCACAGCTTGTGAACAAGCAACCACACCTTTGGTGGCAGGTGTGTGTGAGCTAGCTTTCCCTACTCTGCTATACCTGAAGATGCTTTGGGGGCTCTGCCAGCCTTCCTTGCCCAGCAGTGCCTTGGTTATGGGTTAATTTGGGAATGTTCTTCTGTCTCTGGGAAGCCTGGCAGGATCTGTGTTGGTGTCAGTGCCACTCAGGCACTCAGCCACCTGATGGTGCTGCAGTTTGGCTCATCTCAGCCTTGCTCTGTAAGGACAGAGCTCCTCACCTGTGTGGGGCTGCACGTACCTGTGGGCACTCTGTTTTCACAGATGTTAGTTTGGGTCATTATTAGTGTCCAGACATTTCCCTTAATTATAATTCCAGTTATTTCAATTCCAGTTATTTGCACGCACTGCAGAATCATGTTGGTTTTGGTGCAACTCCCGATGCAGATGTGTCTGGGTTGGATGCGATCCTGTCGGAAATTTGTGCCAACTGCTTCAATGTGAACAATGAAACCTGTCCCCAACCAAGGGGGTGCTGCAGCTTTAAAGCATCCTAGGGCTTACAGCCTTTTGGTATAAATTGTTCCCAGAATCCATGTCACAACTCCTTATATGGTGCAGCCTTTTTTCTTTTCCTCTTGGTTACCATGACAACAGCAGCACTGCACCATTCATCAGCTCTGGTCCTGGGCTGCATCACCAGCCCCTCAGCTTACTCCAAAATGTTCGGGAGAGCAGCATCCATGAGTCAGTCACTCTGGTCTCCTGATCCATTATTTTTCCCTGTTCTTTCAGCAGTTGGCTCTAGGAAAAGAGCAAATTAAGCTGCGCCACAGAAAGAAACTGTAAAAATCCTTCCTTTTTCCCCCAAGGGAGGCGTAGAGGCTACATTTGCTGCAGCGTTCTAGTAGGAATTAAAGCAGCTCTCTAACACTGGGAGGCTTGACGAAGAGGAAGGCTGTGTGTCTGTAAGCTTCTCTGGAATCCTCCTGGAGCCCGCGTCTCGGCACCCAGAGGATGTGCCGGTGATGCTTGCAGGGGCAGCGGGCACCGCTGGGAGACGGTGCTTGTGATTTTGGGAGCAGAGCTTGACATCAGCAGCAGGAGGTGTCACCTGTAACATCAGTCTGACGTGGGGAGCAGCAGGATGGAGCCGGCGCTAGGGAGAGAGAGGGATTGGAGGAGGATGTGTGCCAGAGTGCTCTCCAGGCAGCCGTAGCCCTGAATTCCCAGCCTGGCTGAGCACGGCGCCGAGCTGCACACACAGGGGACGGGGACAGCAAGCAAAGCCCTGTGAGTATTTGGACAATTCGTCATGCACGGTCTTTGATCGGGATTGTGTTTGGCATTCCTCAGCCTCCTCTAACTGCAGAAAATCAAATGTACAATAAGGGATTGTGGGGCTCCTAGTTGGTAAGGAAGCCATTACTAGGAGGGAGTTAGTGTCAGATAGAGTGATGCTGCTTGTGGTTATTTGTCTTTTAGTTGTTGCAACAGTTTTACATAATCTGGGTTTGTCACCTCCTTGCTCAGATGTGCAGAATTTCTCATACAAAGGATGAAATGTATGTGCAATGAAAAAATTTGATTTCTGAGCATTGCTGACATAGAACTGCTGAGGAGTGAGTTGAAAATGTTACAGACAGCAAGTCATTTGTTTTCAAAATATTAGAACAATGGGATTGAAATAATATTTTCCTCCTGTGTTCTGAAACGACCACAAATTCTATTTGAGTGGATTATAAAACCCCTTTGTGATAAGAGAAATAACTATTTGCTTTTCACTGAAAGAGTGAGCTTCTAGAAATAAAAGTAAATTAACAATCATTACCAAGGTAGAATTTGAGGAAATTGAGGAAAAGCTGTTGAAGTGCCCCATGCTCATGTGGAAGCTAATTTTTGAAGGATATTGTGCTTAAAATTGTTGGTGTCAGGAGAGACTTTGCTCCTTTTTAAGTATTTTTAAACCATAATGTTTTCAGTAGAATTACATTTCTTTTCTTTGAATTCTCTGTCATACTGTCAATATGACACTGATCTGAAATTCCTGTTCCTATGTAGGAGTGGAGGTTGGGTGTGAGGCCCACCCTGTGTATCAGAATGCATAGCAGTGCCAAGGACCCAGTTACCTGGAAACTGCCATTAGATTTGGGGGTGTTCCAGGGGTATAATGTATTTCTTTCTGGGCATAATTAATATTCCATTGATGTTTCCCTGATGCCTTGCAATCTCTGTCTGCCTAGATGTTTCATGAGTAGAAAACTTGTGTTTTGTCAGAATTATTGAGTTGTCCCTTTTTACAAACAACATTACATTGTGGTTTGGGCATCTGGATTTTCCATCCTGTTTTATGCTCCTAATGTGGCAAACCCCGATGTCTTAGGAAGGATTTCTTCATGCAAAGGGTGGTCAGGCACTGAAAGGGGCTGCCCAGGGAGCTGGTGGAGTCCCCATCCCTGGAGGTGTCCAAGGAATGACTGGATGTGGCACTCAATGCTCTGGGCTGGTGGCAAGGTGGGGATCAGGCACAGCTTGAACTCGATGGTCTTGGAGGTCTTTTCCAACTTCAGTGATTCTAGGATTCTGTCTCCAGAAATGAAACCTGCTGGAGAAGGAGGATCCTCTTTCAGTTACAATAACATATGCTGAATATTTTTTTCCTGATGTGTCAGTTCTTACTATCCATTTTTGGGATTCTTCATCCGTTATTTTGGGATTTGTAATTTGTTTTGACAGGCTCATATTCAAATGGAAACCATTTGGGCTTGCAGAGATGAAACAGGTGGATGAATATGTCCCTGCATACTCACAGATGGACTTTTATCTCTATTAAACAAACATAACTCTTTGGGTTAAATGGGAAAATTTCTGATTTTAATTTTTTGGAGCTCCAAAACTGTCTCTGAAATTTATGCACATAAATAGTGTGTCTGTTTGTAACTTTTAGAATTAAACCAAATCCTGTGTTGAAGGGTTTTTGTTTGTTGGAGACCTGTCGAATTCATGAGATTTCTGCATTAATTTCAAGATAGTTTAGATGTAACTTTCATTTTCTTAAATAAAGGGAACGAAAAAACTGGCGTATTGTATTTATTGGCTTTTGGAAGACACTTACCAGTTCTAGCATGGATTTTCCTCAGTGCAGTTTTCAAGACAAACCCTATCTGTCTTATTTTGACACCCAACTGTCATTCATATTGACAGAGCAGAGATTGCAGTAGAGATATGCAGAAAATCCCATGTTTTCCCCTTGGTGCGGGTGTGAGGTTGTTGCAGAATTTGCTTTTCCCAAGGATATTTTTATTTGCATCAAGGCTATTGGACTGCTTAGCCTTGCAGAGGATGTGGTAAACATGTCATCGCAGCACTGGAGCTGGGAAAAGGTGATAATAGCTCTGCATTTCAGATAATTGTGTAGATGCTTAAACAGAAGGAGAACCACAAAAGTTTCTCTAGTGTAGACAGTGTTTAAAAGGCTAAAAAATTGCCTTGAAACTTCACAGGTTTTCAGAGGCTCAGAGAGAGAAATTGTCCTTATTTTACACTGAGGCTGCACAAAATGGAGCATCTGTCACAATTACACTTCTGGTGTGTGAGAATTTTTAATTTTTAGACATAGCTAAGAGGTTTCTATAGCAAGAGGAGGTGGTGTAGAAAGCCTCCTGTGGAGTTAAATCAGGCCACCACTCCTCCCTTGGCTACGTCTTTCCTCCTACTCCTGGAACGTGCCTTCAGAGGTGTCCTGTGCACTTGAGAGCAGAAAGGCATTCACAGGATACCCTTATGTGGACTAAGCCCTTGCATTCTCCTGGGCTGCTTACTTTCTAAGGAAAAGCCCTCATCTCCAGCTGGGCATGTTCTCTGGTCCTCTCCTACTTCTGTCACAACAGGACAACCTGTTTTGGAAACTTCGTGTGTGAAGAAGGAATGACCAAATGGGAGTGTTGGGTTGGATCACCTGCCCAAAGAGTGAGCATTACTCTTGCAGAGGTTAATTTCTGGTGTTATTTGTACCTGGCTGGCTCTAACCATGCAGAAAAGCCTTGACCAGGTTCATTTAAACTCGTGATCTAACCACCAAGTTTGGCTGATTCTTCCGTTGCAATGTCCTGCTCCAAAGTTTCTGTGGTGGGGAGAAAAATCCCTCCACAGAGGAAGGAGGAGTAGCCACCGTGCCCAGGATCTCCGACAGCACTTCACTGTCAGAACTGGACTGAGTGTCGCTCTTGGATTACAGGCTGATTTTTAATTTCTTTATTTATTCTTCCCTGCTTTGAAAAGTGTGTATAGAGTGGAGTTTGATCCTTCTCAGGCAAACAGTTGCCTGTGGCTGTATTTTGTAAGCCCAGGTAGCCACCACCCTTGATGAGACCCACGGATGGTACGTCACGGGGCTGTCAGGGCCCCTTTGGTTGCAAATGTTTGCAGGTTGTGGAAGGCTTAAACTTGAATTTCTACAAACATATTCTCTTCATCTCTGCAGAGATGAAGGCAGGATTAGGACAATACAGGTTTTATCCCTGTTATGCTTTTCATTTTATCTTCTCAGCCGTGGAAGTGAGTAGGTGTGAGTGACAAAGTGGTTTTTTGGAAGGGAAGTCACCAGATGGGTGCGTTTCTGTCAATAAATGGTCCTGGCCCTGTTGCGTGTCATGCCTGTTGCTCTTGCAGCTTGGAAAGGGGCCCTAAGGGAGCTACCTTCCTGTAATTTACACTTAAAGGACTAGACCTGGTCCTGGGACATTGGTGCTGTCACAGGATTCGTGTGCACCAAAGCCTCAGAGAGGTTTTGGGTCTTAAATCCCCTCATGATGAGGAGCATGGCTCTGCCGTGTCAGTGACAGTCTGCTTCAACCACCTGTGTTCACACAAATAATGACATGGGTATTAGATATTTCAGTTAAATCCTTGGGTTGTGCCATGTGTCCTTGGCCCTGCTCCTCTGTGGAAGGAAAGGATGATGAGCAGTCAACACTCCTCAAAACAGAAAGTCCTGACAGCTCCTTTAATTTTGCAAAAAAATGAAGAATTGGAAAAGCAAATAAATTACTGAAAACTACAGGTGGCTGAAGTAGCAATTTTCGTAAGTAAAACCCACCTTATAAATGCAGTATAATGCAGTTTTTGAAGTGTTAACAAACAAGTAGAGCTAATTCAGACTTGTGCCTTACCAAATAAGCAGCTTCATTTTAAGGAAGTATATTCTGTGAAGCTGCTACCAGCAGGGCAATAGGGATTCTAAATCCAGTTTCAATGAATGCAACTGTTTTGTTTATGTATCAATGTAATTACAGCTCTGCTGGTATCAACTAGCCCAACTAAATTAGTTTGAGCATAGCAAAATTTGAATGACTTGCACATAAATAAAATTACCTTATCCATTCTTAATCTCTTGCCTTTGTTTTAAATGCTGTTTTCAAGCAGTCAATTTATATTGGCTTGTAGCTGTGTATTCCTGGTCATAAACAGTAGTTTATATAGTGAACTGGGTCCAGCCTTTCACATGCTGTAACTTGAGATTACTTCGGCTATGAATAGTCAGTTATTTTACAGTTTACTCTTCTCTCTTTTATGGTTACAATATCTTGGTTTGATCTTAAGGATATGGTGGGAGAAGGAGTGAAATTCTGTTTACGTGCAGCTTAGCTTGCTGCTGGCCTTTTTCCTGCCACTCCTGTTACAATTTAATTTTGGTATAATTTGATACCTACCTTTGATCATCCTTGGCTGCTTATGAAATACTTCAGCAGTGCTCTTGCAGTGCTGTCTAGAGTGTATAACAACTTTTTGTTATTCTTTTTCAGTTCCTTTCCAAACCCGTAGTGCAGGTTTTAATTTTTTAGTGCTCTAATTATAGAAAATCAGTCCAGAATCGTATCAGTGGGTACTCACTCTGTGGGTACAGGCACTGCAAAGATAAGGTGGCAGAGCTTGGTCTGGGATGGCAGCGAAGATAGCGCAGGTCATGAAAGCAAATTGGGCTGAGCGGGAGGAGCAGGATGTGGTCAGGGGTGCTGAATTGATTCTCTGCTGGATCCCTGCTGATTTAGAACTCTCTTAAAACCAGGCAGCTGACAGAGGGTGGTTGTGGCACCAGGTTCTAAAAAGGGCTTGGAGGGAGCACTGGGAAGCTGCAGACTCATTGGCCTGGTGTGGATGTGGGACATGTTAACAGAAAGAGGTCTGAAGGATGGAGTTAATCCCAGAGTCACAGAATGGTTTGGATTGGAAAGGACCTTAAAAATAATCCAGTTCCACCCCTACAATGAGCAGGAATACCTTCCTGCGTACATTTCTCAGTGTAAAGAAAAATGGGGAGAATCGTAGAATTGCAGAATGGTTTGGATGAGAAGGGACCTTAAAGCTGCTCTAGAAGAGCTGTGCAAGCAAGTAAAACACTAGGGAGATAAACTGTATTTCAGAACTGTTTGTATTGCACTTGCTCTTTTCTTCTGTGGGAAGAATCATCGGTTAAATATATTTTTTCTTTTTCTAGTGTTTTGAGCTAAATTAAGCTTTGTCAATGTCCAGAAAGGATTTGACAGCCTGATGTGTTCAGCATAGACCATTTTAAAAAGCCCCGTGAGACACAAGCCTCTTGTTGGGGACACAGTGGCACTGCGCAGCTTTCCCTGAGCTTTGTCAACTTCATGCAAGAGAGAGAAATGTGTTTGCTTCAGTAGATGTTTAATTAGTTTCTGATTTCTGTCAGCTTGAAAATTCAGCTTGAGATCTGTGTGTTGTTAGAAATCGGTGTGACAGATTCTTTCTAACCAGTGAATTACCAGGGTTGCCTATAATTTGGTTAAAGTGACAGAGCTCTTTGCTGCTCTCTGTGGACTAAACGTCCTTTATAGTACATCCAGGTCCTTTTGGGACAGTTTTCCTCATTTTTAGTGCCAGTGCAATATCTGAGTCACTGAATTACAGGAGGAACTCCAGGATAGTAGGAGATTGAATGGGAGTAATGGAATTCAGCACTTGTGTTTTGTAGTATTCTCCTCTCATCTGTTTTAAATTTAACATTTAGCGAAATAAAACTGTCAGAGAACGGGATATGAGGAGTTGAGGGATTCTTTCCCCTCCAGCTCTGCCCTGTTTCTGTCATTTGGGAGGATCTTTGGGGTATTTGAGCAGATCTTAGGTAGGCTTAAAATTTTGATGACTTGGTTTCTACATTAATGTAGTTGATTTTTGAGCTCTCCTTTCCCATTGCTCTCCTGCCATCACCAGCTTGCTGAACTCTCTTCCTGCTTTTATTTATTCTTTTCCTCTTTCCACCAATGTTTCCTTCAATTTTTTTGTTTCAGGGCCTTATCTCCTAAACTAAACATGTTTTCTGAAAGTTTTGGAACAAGTATGATGTTTCCAGACAACACATTGTTCTCACCACTTTTCTGTGCTGCCCTGCCCTCACTGCTGTGATAACATGGGATGAGAGGAGAGAGGCTGGGGAATGTAATTTTAAAAGCTTTTATAGTCTCAAATAATAGAAGAGGAAAAAACTGTTACACAATGGATTCTGTAAAATAATGCTGGATTATGTAAAGAGGATGTTAACCTTCATTGTATGTATTGTCACTAGTTTAATTTTTAAAAAAAAATTTATACCTAAAAATCCTAATTACACACAGCTGGTATATTATTTTTTCTGGTTTCCCAGAGAAGCCGTGGCTGCCCCATCCCTGGACGTGTTTGTGGCCAGATTGGATGGAGCTTGGAGTAAGCCGGTCTAGTGGAAGGTGTCCCTGCCCATGACAGGGAGTGGGACTGGATCATTTTTTAAGGTCTTTTCTAACCCAGACCATTCTAGAGTTCCAGGATTAGCGGCACAGCAAAAATAATCATGTGATCCGTAATTTCCTCTTTATGGCTCTTACCTCAGCCAAATAATGGGGCCTTTGGGGCAGTGGAAGGGCCAAAGCTTCATCTGCCATATGCTGGGTTTTGTCCAGCTGTGCTGAATGTGACAGTTATTTGTTCCAGGAGTTCCATGGATCAATAATTCTGCAGCAATAAAAACATTTTAGTTTGAGGGAGACTTCAATAAAGTCAGGTCCGCACAGTGCTGCCGAGCTGCTGGGATGCTTCCAAACATGAGTCAGGCTCTGGCATGAGCTGGGATGAGTGAAAGATGGGAATGGAGGGTGCACTGAACACCCACTTTTGCTCTCTTTAAATCCAAGCTTCCAAAGTTTGCTCTTCAAACCATGACTCTGGTTTTTCCCAGACATAGCGCAGGATTTTGTAAAAATTAGAGATTTTGAGGATTTCCTTCAAATACCAAATTTATGTTACAAAAGAGGCTGTGGGATTATAAAGGTTGTGGCCTTCCCATCCCTGGAAGTGTTAAAAGCCAGGCTGGATAAAGCCTTGAGCAACCTGGTCGAGTACGAGGTGTCCCTGCCCATCCAGGGGAGATTTCATCTAGATTGACTTTAGGGTCTGTTCCAACCCCTTAACATTCTGTGATAAAATTGTGCTTACAGTAGTTTAAAACACAATATTAATTTGCAAAATTCAGGTCTTCCTCAGCTGGATTTGTCACAAGAGATGAGTGTGTGGTAAACACCCAACGGCAGGGGGTTGGAACTAGGTGATCTTCAAGATCCCTTCCAGTCCAAACGAGTTTGTGGTTCTATGAAACTTGCCCATCATTTTTGGCACATTTTCACCTCATCAGCCTGTGATAAACACAGTATTTTTACACGAAGAGAGCAAATTTAATTATTTCATCCTCTTGTGGCAGAGGGAGGTTCAAAGCACAGGTGAAATCCAGCTGTTTAACGTGGGGAGAACACAAAATTGGGCACAAAAGCTGATTTTGAGCCAAGCTTCTTGGCCAGACTCTGCCAACGACCTGCCATAAGAGCAAGCCAGGAGAATCCAGGCAAGTGGCCATGTGTGTTTGTGTTTTTGTAGCGATGAAGTGTGCAAGAGTCTGTGAGTAAAAAGCTGCAGTGGTTTGTGTTGATGCAGTTGGGGCAGTACTGTCCATTTTCCTACTTTTTGTAAGGGGCTGGTACATGGAGGGGCTTGGAGCAGCCTGGTCTAGTGGAAGCTGTCCCTCCCTGCCCATGGCAGGAGATGGGACTGGATGGGCTCTAAGGTCCCTTCCCAAACCAGGTCTGGGATTCTGTGATAAACTAACACTAGGGAAATTAATTCATTAGTAAATGTGCATTATTGGTTTGAAATAAAATCTCAGCCATTGAAATTGCAGTTCCTACTTTGGTAGTAGCGTGTCAGTTCCTATATGCTGCCAACGTTGTATTTGTCATCAAGCCATTGACTGGCCTGCGAGGTGGACACAGACCCTGCAGACACTGTTCAGCAGAGGTGACAGCCATCAGCTCCTGGGCTGTCATCAGTGACAGGTGGTGGGACTCCAGGGACAAGGTTGTGACATTAGGCTCCATGTAATCAATATGCTTTTCTGAATTAAATGTTAGTTTTGCAGTTCTAGAAAGCCAGCATTGCTAGTGACTGCCATCTTCACTCAATCCGTTATATTTTTGTAACTGGTTGTTGCAGACATCCTTTTTCCTGGTGTTATTGGAAGATGTAATTTGCTCAAAAAAGCTGCAGTTGTGTAACATTAAGGGCTATTTTCATGCTCTTCAAGGCCTAGAGTTTGTCAGTTTCATACAGAAAATCCTTACAGGAGTAAGAGGCCTAAGGGACTGAGCAGGTACAGAATACTTCAAATAATTGTTTCATGCTTTTGTTAGTTTTTATAATTTGTGCCAAAAGCTCATCCCATGGCTATGATCATAAGATTTGCCTTTGCTCTCAGGAAGGGGTTCAGGACCAAGGCAAACCGTTGTGCCTTGAAAAGACACTTTTATAAAAAGATCAGTATTATCTGTTAATATTTGGCTGTAGAGTGTCAAACCAGATTTTAGAGTTTATGACATTTCCATTTGTTATTTATTCCAGTAGAAGACTAATGCCCAAATCTGAATCTGTCAGGATAATCTTCATTTGAACATGAGTCAGAGATGCTTAATTCTTGTACATAAAAATCCTCCTTTCTTGTAATCGGGTTATGGGTGAGTTAAGCGGAGTTTTTGTCTTTTCCACATTTAGGGTATTTGTAATAACAGAAACTCTTCCTTCTGTGACTTTTCCCCACCTGTATTTACATGGAGAGGATTGTATTGACTTGAGCCTTTTAAAGTAAACTGTTGACTGTGAGTCATGGTGACATGGCGTGTCATGGCTGAAGGAAGTGTGTTTTTAAGGCTCAAGTCATGCTTTTGAGGGAACAAAAATATTATAAAATAGATACCAGGCAGGCTGGACAGTGCTCTGAGCAGCCTGGTATAGTGGAAGGTATCCCTGCCCATGGCAGGGAGTGGAACTGAATGAGCTTTGAATTCCCTTCCAACACAACCCAGTTTGTGATTTTGTGATGCTATGAAATGCATTAAAATTATGTGTATGGTTGAACTTGCAGTATGAGATTTCACCACATTGGTGATACGATGTTCTTTATGGCCCTCAAGAGAAAAAATGCTGGATCGGCTTGTTGGATCCATGAGCCAGTCGTGTCTGCTGTCATCAGTCAGTTCTGTAGAGAAGGCAGGAATTAGTGGGGCAGTACGCACCTCAGTGAGGAATAAAAGAAATCCAGAGTAAATGTAGAAATAAAACCCAGTGGTGTTGGAGAGTGATTCCTTCCTTACCGTTGAGAGGCAAACTGTTCAATGCTGATCTGTCAAAACATGCAGGTCCTGCATCTTCCACAGACCTGTGCATCCACACAGCAAGTGGTGTGGTTGTCACATTGCCCTCTCTGGGTGTATTAAAATTCTCCTTCCTCTTTTAAAAAATAATCTCTATTGCAGAACCTTCTAGTGACAATCCCGTCAGTCATTAACATTTCTTGAACTGTGAAAATTGTGTTAGTTTTGTATTTTAGAACAAGTGAGCACTGCCACATATGCATGGGATGATATATGGCCCTGGTGTCAGCCAGAAATGATAAAGAAAAGACAGGTTATTTTTAATATATATTATAGAAATGGCTGTTACTGAGACTGTGGTAAAACATACTTGTTAAAACTCCAGTTACAAATGAAATACTAAAGGATTGACCAGTGCAGAATTATTATTTTAAACAACTTTCAGGCCATAGCAATAATCTTCTCAATACTAAAATGTTTTTACTACATCAGGATCTGGCACAAGATTGTTCCTGGGAATTATTTTTCACGAGTGTTGGCCAGTTTGTGACTGTGGGGTGTTTCTGTGGGCGCATGTGGGATTTTTTTCCAGGAGGGATTATATAGAATTGACTGCTGGCTTGTCGTGTTTAGCATCAGGTTGTGTGTTTGAGTGGTGCTGCACATCCGTGAGCATCGTGGGATGGGGGAGAAGGGGCTCCAGGCTGTCCTTATCTTCCTGAGTCTCTCCCATTCCTCCTGCCCGGCACGGCTCCTGTTACACTGATCCTGAGGGGCTTGCAAGAAATGTGCTGGCAATATATCTCACATTCATCCAGGATTTTCGTGTGTAAAATGGAAGTGTGCTACCTGTTGAAACCTCAGCACATCTCCTGAGATGGATCACAAGGGTTTTTAGCACACCTGTTTTGGTGCAGACAGGGGATTGATTCCTTGCCTTTCTTCTGCTTCACAGGGACTTTCTGTGAAAAACCATACCCCAGTCTTCATCTCTGTTTTGCACACTCGATTTCAAAAAAAATCTGGGGTCATTAATGTGTAGCTCAGTGATTTTCTGTTAGGCTCCCCCTCCTTGGACCTTCTCAGCCTTAGCCAGCACCATGGTGGCTCCCTAAAACCAAGAGATTTATTGCTGCCTCAGAGATCATTCTCTGACCTGTTGAACTTTTATTACAGGAGATGCAAAAGAACAACCTCCCAGTCTTTAGTTGCAGATTCCAAATTTAATTTGCAAGACAGGGAACTATAAATATAAATTATGTAAATGGAGGAGCAGAAGCCACTGACCCCCAGTGCTGAGAGGCTTTTCAAATTAGCCTTTCATTGTAATGGGCATGAGAGTTTAACTTGGAAATGCAATATGACAATCTCTGCATGTAACTTATTCTCTAGTTCTCTTTCTCTGGTCTAGAATATATTTAGAGACTTTTACTAAACCACTTTTATCAATTTTACTCCAAACAAATGATGTACAGAATTTCATGTCTTTTAGAGTTCAGACTGTTGAAACATGGAGAAAATCCCATTTTTGTAGTGCTAGTGTTCAGTGCTGCTTTGTTACAGACACTTTTACCTTTTCCCCATCCTCTATTAAGTGTCTTGGTCTTCTATGGATTTGCAAGGATAAAAGCGGAGTGCTTCTTTTTGGCTTGAACAATGTTGGCTATTTTGGTGCTCTTTTGTGTTGAGCACCAAACCTGTTTGGTCCAACAATGAGGCTGTTTTGAAATTGAAATTTTATGTTCAAGGAAACAATTACTGAATTTAGCATTTATGTGTTCTGTTCAGATATTTACAGTTAAATATCTTAAAACCTGATGGGCTCTGTGTATCTCTCTGTGTACCTCTTTGCTTTTCCACAGTTGCTGATTCCAGGCTCATTTGCTTCCTATAAAAATAAATATTAAAGTAGGAGAAAAGAAAATGTTTTAGAGTATTAGGAATGTGCCTCAGTGTTCACACACTTTAAAGTCAGCCTGTGCAGTTTGAAAGTTTAACCAAGAGCCATCTCCTTTGTAAAGAATGCAGATAATTTTTTTCCTGGAGGAAAAAAAAAAAAAAGAGGGTAACCTGATATGAGTCTGACAGTGTCGTTTAGTTAAGTGCTTCCATCTGTTGCTTGCTATTTCCCTTACTCATGACCTCTCTTTTTCTCTCCCCCTCCTTCTCCTTTAGCCCCTCTGAGGAAGGCAAAGTTTGTTGAAAGCCCTCGAATCCCAGAGTCTGAGCTTGGCTCCCCAACTCTCTCTGCGCAGAAGCTGGATGTTGATGCATTCTGCCCTGGTAAGCTGCATGCAAAGGCTCTGTGCGAACAGGGGCAACAGGCAGAAAGATTTTTTAAATATATAATATGGCTTCTTTGGCTACATGGTTGGTTGGACCTTCCCTAGCCAAGTTGCACTGTCTTGGAAATTTGAATAAGTATTAATTTCTGATAATTGCCCGTTTACATTTGTTTCTTGCAATTTTGCATGTGACTGCTCTCCCCTTAGAATAATTTAGAAGGTCTATAGAGCTGTTTTGAGAAGATAAAAATGAGTCAATAAACATACTGCTTTAATTTTTAATGCTGGTCTGCAGAGAGGCTGGAATAAAACCATGTCTCAGAAACATCATTAAATCAGCTACAGCAAAACTGTGGAACCTTGTTGCTTGCATCCAAGAATATTGGGGTTTTTACTTTTATTCTATTTTTAAAGAAATACCTTCTAATTTATGTATCCTGTAGTAGTTCCTCTGAAATGTATGCATGTTGCTTGAGCCCTCTGGTTGAAAAATAAATAGAAGTGGGTCGTGTCCCTTCCTGGCTCAGCCCTGTTCATGTCTGTCAGCTCAGGCAGGCGTTACCTAAATCCCCCCAGCCCCGGCAAACCAAGCAAAACCAAGCACATGTGAGTGCCTGGAATCTGCAGCTCCGTGTCATTTCCCAGATTCTTCCTCACTTGGAAGTGGCAACCTGGGGAGGGCCAGAGACTGTAGAGGTGCTGGGAGAAGGCTGAGAACAGCAGCAAGTGTTTTGGTGAATTTTGTGCTGAATTCTGCAGTTTCTTCCCCTGGCTTTCCTTGATTATGAACCAAAGAGATCCATATTCACTATAGGCTTTGGATGGAAAAAAGAGTGTTTAATATGTTGAAATGATGCCTCTGAAATCTGTAGCTACAGTAGCCAAGGTCATATTAATAAATGACTGTGAAATCAGGGTGTTGCTTATTTTTCTGGCTGATGAACTTGAAGAAGAACTTGTAGAGTACTCAAAATTGGAGGAATTAATTGAATGTTGTCCAGATTTTGAATACAGGCTTTCTTGAATGTATTGTGTTTGAAAGAGAAGTTGTCTCAGGAAATCAAAAGACAGTTTCTGTGCTTGGCAATGCCTAATTTGAGACTACAGTTGCCTTGAAAAGTGCTGCTCCTTTTTCAGTCATCATGAATTACAATTAAAATTGTGCTGCTGCAGCCCTTTTTTCTAACTGAATGGCTTCAACTGTCATGTTTATAATTGTTAATAATTATAAACTTATTATGATTGCATCCACAGAGCATTGTCATTGCATTGTAAGATTAAAAAAAAAAAAACCAAATTCCACATTCCCACACCCAGATGTGTGCCTCCCCTCTGCCAGAGCTTTGGAGGGCAGGACTCCTGCCAAGCCCAGGGATGGGCTCTGACGATGGGATCTGCAATTTCTTTAATTTCTTTTTCTGCTATTTGATCTCCTTCTCTTGCTCATAGTTCAGTGATCTGAAAGGAAAAGTGGAGTTTTGTACTGCTTTGAAGTGTCATTAAAGGAACATGAAGCATCATTAAGGAAAGAAAAAAGTGACAATGGCAGAGTTGTCACAGTGGAATGATAGAACCAATAAGGTTGGAAAAGCCCTTTAGAGCTATCGAGTCCAACTGTAAACCCAGCTCTCCCGAGGCCACCATGAAACTTTGAATAGGGAAACAGGATAAGAACAGAACAGGGCGTGCCAGGGAAGAGCACGGACTTAAGTCAAGGTAGAAAGTGCAGGTTGGGGATTCCGGTTGTTTCAGTTTCCTTAAATGTGATCCCAGGGAGCTGATGGGGAGCTACTCTTTCCATGTGTGCCCAGGTCCAGGGACTGTGGCCAGGTTTATGTTGGCAACTGGGACAGGCAGGGGAAGAGGGCAGGATGGAATCCATTGGGGAAGGAGTTCTGGAGCTGTTCATGGAAGAAACTGCCTGAATTTATGGATCCTTCTGTGAAAGTAGCAGTAATATGGGGGCTGGGGGTTTTGTTGCTCTGGAAGGCTAGATTGAAGGAGCTCAAGGTACGACACCTTGGAAGCATTAGGTGATTGGGGAAGGATCCTTGAATAAAGAGGGTAAAAAAGAAAAAAGTTGTGCTCAACTCACAGGGACCAAAGGGGACATAGCATCCAGCTTCTGATGGGAAGGTGGAGGAAGAGTCCTTCTCTGGATCATAGCAAAGCTTCAGGTGCTGCCTGGAATCAGTTTTCCAAGGAAATACAACTCCCTTCTTCTGTGGTAGGCTTACATTAACCCTCTTCTAAAAAGTATGCATCCTGTGAAGGATATAGCTCAATCCTGAGTGTTTCCAAGAATAATGGTGTGAGTTGAAAGAAGGAAAAAAATTAGGCTGATGATCTGCCTGGCAGTGGAGGGGAGGTGGAGTGGTTTTTAATGTGATCCCTGACAAAAAAATTTAATTAATTATACACTTGAAAGCAGTTTAAAACATTAAATAGCAAAGAAAAGAGAACATTAGCTACTCTGCATATATAGAAATAACAATTTTAATTTGAGATGCCGAGAGGTGAAATTTTGCTCAATATCAAAATGTTTATTTTAAGGCTTCAGGCAAATTTCAGCACATTCCAGGGAGGTGGTTTCCTGAGCAACTGCAGTGCCACTGCTCGGCCCCTCATGCTGCTGTGGGGAAGATTTGCTTATGACATCTTCAGTGTGAGTCAGTGTGGGGGAGTGACGTGCTCCCGACGCTCCCACTCCGAGGAAGAAAGAAGATCACGATACTGAGTGTCTTTTGAGGGAAGTTCTAATACCAAACACAAATAGTAAAGTTTTAAGCTTGATATTTTTTTTAAATTAAACTCATTGTATAAAGAAAAGAGTGTAGATAATCAATTAAATCTTCTTACATGAGTTTAGAAGTTGGCCCATGTTTTATAGTTGTTGCAACTAAGATGATGGCAAAAAAAGCTGTTTCATGACTTTGAAAAACCCCTTTCTACCAGAATTATCACAGAATCACAGAATAAGCTGAGTTGAAAAGCACCCACAAGGATCATTGTGTCAAATTATGTTTTCATAGATGTTTTTGTATTTGCAGAGGTTGTTCAGATTTCAGTCCAGCACTTCTTGACTTGAAGTGTCCTGGTGGAGAAGGAGTTCTTCCTTGTCTCTTCCCTGTGTGGGTAGTCAGGCCCTGGCACAGGTTTCCCATCCCTGGAAATGTTGCAGGCCAGGTTGGATGGGGCTTGGAGCAAGCTGCTCTAGTGGATGGTGGAGCTGGGTGAGCTGTAAGGTCTCCTCCAACCCAGACCATTCTGTGACTTAGCAGCAACTTTATAAGGAGGGTCTTGGAAGGTTTCTGATCCATCTTCCCTCCTTGTCTCTGCTCCAATCCTACAGACACAGTTCAACAGAGGCATTTATGTTTTCCCTCTTGTAAGCCTTCTGAAGGCAGGGAGGCTGGGGATGCCACCCTCACACCCATCATTGTTCTACAAGGAGGATAATGTAGAATAGCAGGAATTGTCCTTCATACCTCTGTTGTTCAACTGTCAAACCTTTTCTGCAGTGATTCTGGTGACTCAGTTTAATATGTAGGGGTTTTCCCCCACTTTATCACACCTCACCACTGCCAAGAGGCACTGCTGGTGTGAATACTGTCCTAGCTTCTTGGTTCTTAATTGTGGTCACGAGGGCATCTTTCTCTGAGCTACTTTTTGTTTTTCATGGTAGCTAAAACATGTTTTGACTTCTAAGTGCTGAGAGAACCTATTGGAAACTATCAGAGGTGGATGGTGCTTTCACGTAATGGCCTTTTGCCTCAGATTAATGTTTGCAGTTGCATTTTATGTAATTTATTACCTTGTCTTCATGTTCCAAAGGCTAAGTCTGTTATGACATTATCTTTTAATTTGATTAACTCCTTCTTCAGAAATTTTGGGACACAAATCTTGAGTGTCTGGTTTGCTTGTTGCACATTAGGCTGGCGGGCGTCTGTTTCCATCCCTGATTGAGTTAGGAATCACTGCGGTGCTCCTGCCACAGACAGGGAGGGGAGTGATTTACCATGGCAGCAGCACTTGTGTTCATCTCATCGCTGCTTTTTCTCTTCCTTTGGTTAAAGAAGCGTAGAGCTTGACATCTGCTTGCTGCTGCTTCTCTCTTTTCATCATGTAAAATGTGTATTTTTCATTTTACACTACGTGTTCCTCCTAAACACAACAAAATGCTTCTCAGGTCTTAGAAAAAGCCCTTTAAGAGGGAATGCAGGAAGCAGCACTGCTCTCTGCGTTTTCATTGTGAAAATACAGGCACTGAGCGAAAGAATCCTACAAAACTGAACAAATTTAGCTAGCAGGATTCTGGTCCAGTCTCTGTCTTATTGAACACTGATGAACTGGGGGGAAGGAAAGGGAATAATCAAACCAACAGTGATCTGACAAACGGTTTTACTGTTGAATCTTATGGTTGTCCCGGCACTGTCAAGCCCACTGACCTGAAGAGAATGGGAAATCATTGTGATCAGCCCTAATTGCAGAAGAGCCATAATTTGGCACATTGGTTGCTATGGAAGCGATTGACTTTTCTTGCTGTTCCTGGGAGGATGCTGTTGGTTCCTTCTGCCAAATGAATAGATGGAAGCAATTTTGGAATAAATTCCTGCATTACAAAACAAGCCCCAGTCTGGTCTGAAATTCTGGATTGGACGAAGGAGTATTGAAGGCATTGCTAGAGTTCCAGGTGTGAATCCATTTGGGATTGGCCACAGACCAGTTGCCATTAGATGTCATCAAGTTTGCTTGAACTAAAGTTGCAGCTTGGAGAATAGTGGTCGGCTCCAAAGTTTAGGGTTTATTGAATCTTCTTACCAAAGCGGAGTTGTTCAAGATAAGAAGTGAAAATCATATGAATCCCATAGATTATTCCTGCATGTTTTAACTGTTAAATAATTGGAGACAACATGCTTTTCTTGAAGCTTCCTGGTGCAATCTATTAATACCAAACCCTTAGAACTTAGTGTTTGGGTTCATCTACCTGGAAGAGGGGAAAAAGGGGGGAATAGGCTGTGAATTATCCAAATTCTGTTTTTGTGATGAACTGCCCAACTCTAAAGTGTTGTGACTGCTTTCAAAGAGGTAACCTAGATGGCTCCTGAGGTGTGTTTTGCTTCAGATACTTCAGCAGTAGCAGCCTTAGCACCTCTGGCTGCCCATCCAGATGGGTCCCAGGGAATCTAAAGAGTTGTTTCGCCTCAGCAATCAGCAGTGCTTGCTTTCAACTGGCCTGCTGGGAAACAGTAACATTTTTGTGCTAATACTTTGGCTTTTTGAATATTTATAGCTTTCTGCCAGCAAATAAATATGTACATAAGCAAACCAACCCTGATAGTTTTGAAACTGTCAGGGATGGGGCTGCGGGGATCAGTGTGAAACCTTTTCTTCCACATCTGAGCAGGTAGGGCAGATTTCTCGTTGATTGAGTGACTCTGGCAGAGGAGTTTCCTCTATTAACGTATTATTTTTTGACAAGAGCAGCCCACACTGATGGTCTCGAATCCCAGCAGGGTTTGGGTTGGAAGGCACCCTTAAGATCATCCAGTCCCACCCCCTGACATGGGTAGGGGCACCTTCTAGAACAGGTTGCTCCAAGCTCCATTCAGTCTGGCCTTGAACACTTGTAGGGATGGAGGCAGCCACAACTCTGGGCGACCTGTTAGGAAGGGTGTGTGCTGTCAGGCACAGTCCCAGCAAGTGTCCATGCTCTGCTCTAAAGGAACAGAAGTTTTTGTCATAAAAATGTAGCTGGAGAGAGAGAAAAGAAAGAAAGAAAGCAAGAAAACCAACTTTTTCAAAGTGCTGTGGCATTTTAGCAGTGCAGTCAATGGGTGATGCTTCCCTGGTCCATGTTGCACCCCCCTCAGTAAACCAAACCAATCCATAGTAGTTGACCTTGTGGTAGTTCAGTTCCTACTCAGTGTCTGTCAGGCTGGATTAGCTGTGTGTTGGCACTTGGTGGGTCCCAGCACAACAACAACCTGACCTGTCAGTGATAGCACCATCCCAGTTGTGTTTGGGATGGTTGTAATGCCCTCGATGTCTTTACACAAACTTCATTTTCCTTCTTAGTTCCCTGTTGAGTTCTTTAAGAGTTCTTTAGGTGCGGTTTGATTTGAAGTTAGCCTTTGCCTTGTGTTTATGCCTGCCCTAAGTAGAAATACAGGGATTCTAAACAAGGCAGAAAGGAAGGAGATGTTGGTTGCTGGAGGTCTTGGTCATGGTTGTGCTGATTAGTGACTAGAGTGACTAATCAGTCCTCCCTTTTTCTTTATGGCCCAGATATTTATTCCCAAATACTTTAGAGTCTAGAGGAAGTGGTCAGTAATTCTGCTTTTTTTCCTACTGTGTTTTGGGATGCTGTTATTTTGTTCACCTCTTTGTGGTGGCAACCCCTTCAGTATTCATTCCACCATTATTGTTAACTGTAACAATAGAAGAAGGGGTGGTTGCATTTGTAGGAAACTACTCCATTTTTTAATAAGCAAGGTTCCCATGTCCCAGTGCCTACAGATGAAAGTCCTTGAATTTCAGTGATGCTATGGAGAGCTGCCCATAAGTGAAAATATGCAGTGCTCTGAAAGCCACACCATGACTTGTGCTCTCTTGCTGGTTGCTGCGACTTCCTCACCCTCCCCAGGACTGCAGAACAAGAACTTCTTTATTCTTATCCAGCGTGACTGTTGTTCGCCTGGTGAAATTGTCTTCAATCGTCAGCATTCCCTCTGTCCCATCTGCTCTGTTCTCCAGGGCAGCACAGCTGCCCTTGGACTCTGAAGAAAGGAGATCAATTTGTGCATAACCTCTTATACCACAGTAGATTTTCTGCTTCATTAAGCAGAATTTTTGACGTTTTATGTCACTAATTATTTGACTTCAAATAGCTTGAAAATAATTACCTTGAGTCCAAACATGACCATCTTGGCCAGTTGCCAGTTTGAAAGTGCGGCCTTTTTTGGAAGCACTGGTTGTACCAGCCTGGCTTCAAACTCCTCCAATGCCCTGGAACTTACTGCAGGCTCCAAAATCCTCGTGTTTGGACTGAGACTGTGGCAGCCTTCCTCCCTGACTCCTGTGCTTGCTGGTTTTGTTTTCTCAGAGTCAAGTCCCCCCTGGCTCTTCCATACGTTCCCATGAGGAGCCCCATCCCTGTGGGGAAGCCTTGTCCCACCACATATGGTGAGCACTTAGAGCAGGTCCCTGCTCTGCTCTCCACTACTGGCTGCTGGCAGAGTCTGCCTGGGGTAGCATTCCTGGGCTCCCTGCTCTGTTCCCACCCATTCTTGGCATCCGTCTGGCTGGGCAAGAGGATAAGATTTTCATTAATATAATTTATGCTTTAGAGAAAGAACTAATTACAAATTTATCTCATCCACATGGACAGTACAGCCTTCCCTCTCCAATGATTGAAGATACACAGTTAGCAACAGCCTAGACATTGGTTCTGTTAGAAAATAGCCCCCAAAAGAATCAGATGATAACAGACTGGATTTGGCTGGAAGGGACCATTCCACCTGCTGCCAAGGGCAGGGAACCTTCCACTTGTCCAGGTTGCTCTAAGCCCTGTCCAGCTTGGCTTGTTATTCTAAAAGCTGGCAACAGTAAATTATTCTATCTCTGTAACAGTTATTACATCCAAACAGAACTTTTGAAATCTTATTCAGGTATGTAATGGTAGTAAGTTTTCAAGATTGTTGTTAGTGTTGTAAGTACAAAGACCATAATTTAGTCAGATTTGCTTTTAATAAATTTATCCTAATAAGGAATGTGCTAATAGATCAGATGAGGTAAGGGCAGGGTCTTTGTGCTGTCTTGTCTCTTGCTCAGCTACAAACCCATGACCTCCCACTTAACATTGGTCAGAGGTGACAGTAAAGTGTCATTTGCCTTGCTGAACATTTGGCTTATTTTAATGCTTGCTGTGTTTTGACTTGGCAAACTGACCCCCCAGGATTGGAGGTGCAGCAGTACAAAAATTGACATTTATAGAGATGCGTATAGGGCAGCATTCATCCCATAGCAGTTAATTTTTTTTTTAAATCTCTTCTTGATGTAAACAAGACTAATGAAAAAATCCTCCATTAATTCTGAGATTAGGGGGATATGCAGAAATGGTCAAGGACATTTTCCAAATACAGCTCAAGTGTATCCAGAATAATTTAAAGCAGATGTACATAATAATGGGACAGATTCAGGGCACATGGAGGGAGGGACGTTGTTAGATAAAGCTCTGCAGTTATGTAACTGAAGATCAGGGTCCTAAATGGTATCATTTATTTCTGGCCTTCCATAGGTGCTTGCTCTCTGCACCTAACTATTCTCTTCTTTTTCATTGCTAATTCAAGAATTTTTTATTTCCTAAAGGTAAATCAATCTCAGGCAAATTCAGGGACAGTGCCACTGAAGGAACTGTTACTCAGTTCTTGTTAGACACTCACTGAAATAGATTTCAGATGTTTTGAAAGTAAAGGTATAACCATTAAACCAAAAATATTCTCTGGACTTCAGATGCATTGTTATTGTCTCCCAGGGGCGCTACCCTCCATCATTTATCTAGAATTAGATGATGGTGGTTATCAAACCAGTAACAGAATTACCAAATAAATAATAAAGAAATTTCATTTGCTTGTAAGCAATTGCAGCTGAAATATGTGACAGCTTTTGTATAGGAATTGAAAGGAGGTAACAGAAACACTGTTTGAAAATGACAATGTACAAAAGCATTGTACATTTTGAATGGCTTCTTGAGCAAACCTAGTAACTCTGCTGGAAAATGATGTATTTGGTTCTCAAGGAATGCTCTGAACATTTATGAGCACTTAAGAACTCCATCCTGCTGCATGTGATGCCTGCAGAGGTGTTAGAGTTGACCTCTTCAGAAATCCAAAGGGTATTTGTAGATAAGACATCTGAGAGAGCTGCCAAGCTCTGTAAAATTGCTCCTAAATGGCCTAAATCAGGTAAATTCCAGAGTGAATTGCAGAGATCTGCTGACTTATTTAAAGTGGGTTGAATTTTTTGAAGGGAGGATCAGAGGTATTAAATTGCTTGACAAGCTCAGGTTGTATTTCTAATTTGCATTTTTGCAGTTCAGTCAAAGAAAAAGTCATTAACTTAAAAAGAGACAGAAGTAGATGGAAAGTATGGGGGTGTTCACTGCTGGGATCTGCTAAAATTGTTTAAAAGGTATCTGTGTGACCATTAGGTATCTCTACTCTGTCTGAAATGTCTAAATAATTAAATGTTGGATTTAATTATTGTTACTAATGACTTAGGTGTAATATTTGAAGTTTGCTCTTGCAGTATCAAACAGGTGAGGAGCTCTTGGGGAGGCTCGTAGCGGAGCTGCTCCGTGTCCTTCCCACATCCCGGGAGCCCCCACCGGCCTCACTGCTCCCAGCCCTCGGCCCGGCTGATCCATCAATCCATCGATGGATCCATCCATCGATCTCTCCCTTTGCACAGCCTGCCCTGCCTTGGGCTCCCGCCTCTCCCTGGGGCACTGAGCTCCTCCAGGCCCCTGACCTAACGAACCTCCTGCCGCTCTCCCTGCACACCCAGTCCTGCTGTGGTGCCTGTTCAGTGTCACTCAATCGAGAAGCAAAGCAAACAGTCAGGAAAGAATCGTGGTGCATTCCTCAAAGGCTAGAGGTGGAGGAATCACAGATTCTAGTTTCTTTTGCTTTCACAGATCATGGGCTGGTGTAGATTGGAAGGACCTTAAACCCATCCAGTGCCACCCCTGCCATGGGCAGGGACACCTCCCACTGTCCCAGGGTGCTCCAAGCACTGTCCAGCCTGGCCTGGGACACTGCCAGGGCTGGGGCAGCCCCAGCAGAGCCCAGACTCACCTTGTCTCTAATCACCTTTAGCCAAAGATAAAACCACTTCCAGTGACATCGCCTTTGTTGCATTTACTGATGCCACATGAAAAAGGCCTTTTTAAACTTTACCAAAAATTATTTCCTAATAATTTAATATAAAAACTTTTCCCCAGTTGAAATATGTTGTGGTTAATTGGAAGGCAAGTGCTCCAAACCTGAAGTCAGCAATTCAGTTACTGAAGTAAAAGGTTTATGAGCTCTTTGCCTTCGATCCAAGGACTTCTATCACAGGTACTGGTTACTGGTTATTGATATACCACGATTACTGGAGTTGACTGGGGGGCTGTTAGAGCTGTTGTAGCTGGTTATGGCAGTGGTGTCAAAACAGTTAAAAATATCTCAAGTGAGTTCCGTTATCAATTCTGTGCTCAAATTTCCTGGTGAGATGGGAGTGTGCTGAAGTGAGTGTAAAATGTGTTTACGGCACCAACTGGGTAACACACGTGGGAAGGGAGAAAAAAACAGTTATGCCCTTTCACTGAACTTAGGGAGAGAGTATTAGGTCTTATTGTCAGCCCTGAAAGGCAACATACAGCTTTTTTCTGTAATACCCATTCACAGGCACCTCAGGGCTGTTACGTCTGTTCTTTGACATTCAGTTAAATGATTCCACTTATTTTTTAAGACTTAAGGAGGGGATAATCCAGTACAATGGAGCTTTGCTTAAGTTCAAAGTTATCTGTACTTTGAAAGCCAGGTTATAATAAAATAATTGATAGTTCTGTATGAAATATGGAGGTCTCAAAACTCCGCTGCTGTGGTTCAGCTCGTGGTATGTTGTACCACGAGCAGCATCTCACAGGGGATGAGCATGGAGTGAATTTTGGTTGGGAGTTGTTCCCAGCACTAAGCCAAAGGCAACTGGCTGTGCCCCGTGCCCTGCAGCTGCCTCACCTGGGCACTCCTAAATCCTCCCAGATGGGCAGTACAGAGGTAGATCCAGCTGTTCCTTTCTGCCCAGGTGTGTAAGTCAGCATAATTTGAATATTTTTAATATTGGTCATGAAGACAGAATGGGGAATGCACAACAAGCTGAGGGGCCGTATCCAGGGAATAGCTTTTACCAAAAAAGTCTACCTTTAAAAAGGTAGTCTACCTTTATAAAGAAAGAAATAACCTTGGAAATAAAAGTCTCTATGGTTTTCATTTTACATAAATGTTCTGGCTTGGGCTCCTAGAGCCAGTAAATGCCCACAGATTGACTGTGGGTGGTCAGCAGTTCTGCAAATTGGGCCATCCGTCTAAATTTGTCTCTCTTAAATCTACGGGATTCACGTCAGTGTTGGTTCAAGCATTACAATGGGGATTCAGTAACTCAGACAGCTTATGTGGACCTACTGTATCTCCATTTTCCTAACAGTGAAGCTGCTGTGGAAGGACAGCTCCAGATGCTCAACTCCCAGAGCTGGTGGTGCTTAGGAATGCAGTCGTGGTTCCATGGGAGATGCTCCCAGGTTTTTAATACGCAGTAGTGCAGATGGGACTTCCAAAAATTGCTGTAAGCTTCTGTGAGCTTTATTCTGTGAGGTTAAATGGGAACTTCTGGAAGCAACTGGCCTAAATTTCCGGAGGTTTTGTACATATCCCAGATTTGTACATATCCCAGATACAGATCCATGATTTGTGGGTTTCAGTTACAGCTACCAAAAAGCAGTATTTTATTTAAAGTAGCATCCTTTTACTGTTACTGCAGGCTGAGTGCTGGAGGAGCCCAAACCAGGACAGAGCTGGGAAATGGAGATGGGCTCTTTTCCAGATTGTACATTATCAGATGAATAATTAACTGTAGACTAATTGCAAATCCTAATTAGTCTCCTAGAACTGCACTAAACACAGTATTACTTAAGTGTAACATGGTAAGAACTTGACCTTCAGGCTTTAACCCTGCTGATGATGTGAGCAGGAAGGAACTTGACTTTTGGGACCGAAATTATATGTGTGATACTAGAAGTCAAAAACCTCCACAGACTTTTGTTATGAAATTAAAAGGATACAGAAATGCTGGTATACATGCGTGGCCTTTTTCTGGTGTGTATTGCTAGCTGGAAGCTTGTCTGTGCTGCTTTCCCTGCTAGATGGTGGGGAAAAAAAATAGAAAGAAAAAATTAGTAGGAGTGTTGGGCTTGGCCTGTTTTGTAGGCTTGATGGGAAATTGGCAGGCAGGCTACTTTGTGGCATGGCCCATCAGATGAGTGCAGAAGGTGAGTTTTATCTGCAGAGACTTGATTTCCATACGACCATGAGTGTGTTGGGGACAGCAGGTGACAGTGGAAGTTGCACATGTATTTTCTGTCCTGATCTTTCCTGTTAACTACTCAGTAGCACAGGTTGATTGCTCTGCAGCTCATGGAGCACCTTCCAAATGGCTCTCGTAGCCTTGTCTTCTCTGTGAGTAACTTGGAGACAGTTTCTGTGCCTCTGAGAAACAGAGGGAGGAGAGCAAACACTCTTCTCCAATGCTGGTCCAGAAAATCTTGTTCCATGGCAGCTCTGGTGCTTCTGCTACAGGGACAAGATGCCTAGCTGTGCTTCCATGGGAGGTGCTGAGAAAATAACGAGCAGTAGGGGGAGAAGCAACAGTAAACATTGGAGAAAACTTACATGACCTAAAATTAATGACCAGCATGAATAACCCAAAAACCTGGATACTGAGGGTACACAACAGGTAGTGGTGTTATGTTGGTAAAACCACTGAGCAGCAGCCAAAGTAAACAATTCCTGTCTGAATCTGGTTTTCTTCTGTTTAGGTGATACTGAGCAAGAGCTGGGACCCCCTCCATCTGTAGATGAGGCAGCGAACACACTCATGACTCGCCTGGGCTTCCTCCTCGGAGAGAAAGTCACAGAGGTTCAGCCAGGGCCCCAGTACAGCATGGAGGTGCAGGACGAGAACCAGGTATGATCCCCTGACCCCGAATGGCATGGGCTGGGATCACTGTGGAGTTTGGGAGAGGGTGGTTACTGTCTAATTCGATGGCAACCAGGTGTCTCCTAAGGCTGAAATCCCAGTGCTGAGGTAAAGGTGGTATCTCCTCATCATGCAGTGACTCGTCCTGACAGAGCAGCAGGCCATGGTTCAGGGATCAGCCATGTGAGACAGCTTCTGTTGTTTTTCTGTTTCTGCAAATGTAGGAGTGGGCAGTGTTTCTAATCAGATTATAGTGACCAAAATAATTGCCTAGCATCTTTGTGGTATTTCAGAAATATTTCAATGGTGTTACATAAAGACTCACAGTCTCTGCAGAAGGGAGAGGGAAATAGTAATAGCCTGATTTTACAGATAGTCACAGTTCTTGCTCATATTTGCCCAACAAGGTGATTTCATGCTTGAAAACAGATAAAGAACGCAAATCATAAAATCTTTATTGTGATGGAGCTTTTTACACTCCTGGCTGGGGTGTAACAAACTCCATCTGTGTGGCTGGAGCTTCCTCCATGTAGGGGTGGGCAGGCCCTGGCACAGGGTGCCCGGAGCTGCTGTGGCTGCCCCTGGATCCCTGCAAGTGTCCAAGGCCAGGTCGGGTTGACTGACGGACACAAGACATTTTTGATCTCCTGCACGAGCTAGTTTGATTGAGAGCCAAGAAATATAATTTTGTAAAGTTTTTGCCTTTAACACATGTGTTACACTTTAAACACTTTCCATTCAATTTTTTAAAGCAAGTTGTGGATTTAAAACGGACTGTACTATATATTGGGCTAGAAAATGTCCTCTTAACAGGCACCTATTTCCACTGAATACCTCAAAGCCAAGCAGAGCTTTCTACTATAAATGGTTCCTTTTGTTGTTAACCTTTTGACAAAAATTTAAATCCCATCTTTTCTCTAAAGCCAAAGATGTCTTTGGAGAATAAATAAAAGAAAAAAAATCTAAAGAGAAATAGCAAAGACTTGTCCTCTAAACGAGATTGGTATCTTAGGCTGTGTGCTAATTTTTGCACGAAAAAGTTTTCCCGGGCCTTTGAATGCTATTCATGTTCGGGAGAAGATAAAGAGAGTCTGATTCCTCAATTGCCAAGTTAATTTTTTGCTTCCTTTGTAAGTGTCTCCTAATGTTGGCACTTGCCTTGAATCCTGGAATACTCAAGGCTGGAAGTGACCTCACGAGGTCAACCCATCCACACATGCCCCGGAGGCAGGGCTGCCTTCAGGGGGGTACCGTGGTTCTCAGAGCTCATCCAGGCAGGGTCTGAAGATCTCCTCTGATGGAGATCAGTGGGCTCTCCTGACAGACTGTCTTGGGGCTCACCAACTTTAACTGAAGAACACTTTTCTTCTACCTAGTAGAAAATTTCCTCCATGGAATCTGTGACTGTAGCTCCTTGTCCTTTCCCTTTCCACTGCTGAGAGGAGCGTGATTGTTTCTGCTCTCCAGGCCCTGCAGATAGTGTAAGGATGCAGCCACCCTTGGATCTTTTCTGTGGGCTGAATGAACCTTCTCCATTAGCCTCTCCTCCTTCTCTCCATCAGCCTCTCCACCTCAGCCCCAGCCATCTCACATTTCTGGGGCTCTCCTCTGAGACTGCCATCTCCCTCTGGCTGTCTCAGCAAACAAATCCTGTCCAAGCTAAAGCTGCTTCTGAATTACAGTAAATTTTGGGAAGACCTCTCCAGATCTCCATCCCAAACTGAATTTCTTCCTCTACCTTATTTCCAGTCATGTTGAAAAAATCACACAATGAGACGTTTATGGGATTTGCAAAGATTAATTCTGCTATTAATAATTGATTAATTAAAATCTGATTGAGACTTTGACCACTAGTTTGCACTTGAATATAAAAATTAGAACAAATTTTGGGTTTTGTTGTGTTAATTTACATGAGTTGAGCAAATAAAACACTCTTTATTTTAAAAGCTGCTGCTTGTTATTCCAGCCATGCTTTGCCTTCTCAGGCAAGACAATAATTATTTGCCGTCTCACCAGTGCTTAAGCTGGAAGGAATATAAGAAATGGGAGTATTTGCACTAAAACTGCCCAATCTGTACATCTCTACATTGCCTTTTCCCCCAGCTGCCTTATTTTTAATATATCCAAGGATATATTCTCTAATCCAGGTTGTAATAAAATAGTATGTTTTCTGTGCTTTTAATTGTGATTTCTTAATGGGAGATCCCAAATGCTGAGGATTAAATTCTTTTTCTACTTTTTGGGAAATTCTTTCTAACTGGATTGTCTACCAGAGCAGCACAGAGGACATTGAGGCTCTGGCAGTTCAGTGAAAATGTGACACATGAAACAGCAGCAATAATAATACAGAATGTTCTGTCAATGGAAATTTATATTTAAAACTCGCACAGAAGAATATTTTTCTGTATCAATACAAATACAAAATATGTCAATCAATGCCAAGTGATATACAGTGTTATTTCATAATTTCCAGTTGAAAGGAGCTTGTTCTTCAGGAGCTGCATTGATAACACAGCAAATAAAGAAACTTCTATCACTTCTGGCATTTCATGAAACAATAGTTTTATCAGATGGATAAATCCTTGCACTGAATTTTAATTTACTTTAAAGTGCAATGATTTCTGTGTTTTAAAGGTAGGGGATGTTAGCTTTTGTACTGAGATTTTCAGTAGGGATTTGTTTAAAATGACAGTTAAAACAAAGACATAGACAAACTCCACCATAAAGAATTTGCTGTTGGCTGAAGCTGGGCTCAGCAGTGCAGAACTGGGTGTGCTTTGCACTGTCCCCTGAGCCAGGGAGATGTAGGGTCACCTCCCTCTGCAGGACCCTGAAGATGAACTCAAGGGAGGATCACGTGCTGAAACTCCCATTTTTTAATGCTTACTTTTTGCCTGTCCTTGGGGGGCGATGGACTGACACTCCTGAGGGTGTGACTCCTCCAGTGCCCAGCCTGAGTGGATGCTGGTTCTGTCAGTCAGTCTTGTGCAAGGAAAGTGTTGAAATTGCCTATTTATTAAAAAAAAAAAAAAAAAAAAAAAAAAAAATAAAATACTTTGAAGGCNTCGGAAGGATTTGGCCTGCAGGAAAGTAGACCATCTAAAAGGCTTCCTTTTCTCATCTCATGGGTTAACAGTATCTCTACTGTGTTCAACTTAAGGAAACCCTACTCATTAAAAAAAAAAAAAAAAAATTAAAATGCTCTGAAGTCCAGTGTAAGGGTGACGAAGTTGGTGTGTTGAGTACACAAGAAGCCACCTGCACTTGCCAACCCCCTTGACTCTGCATAGCAGTTTTGTCCCCTGCAGGTGCTCCAAGGTATGTCTTCAGCAGGGAGAACCTTTTTCCAGGGGAGCTTCTGTACCACAGTAGCCTGTGATTAAAACAAGGGCTCTGTCATATATCAAATTGAATTCAAGAATGGTTTTGGATTTTTACTAAATCCATCCCCCTGCACAGGATTAGATGGATAAACTCCTCCAGGTTCCTTGTGCACAGTATCCTTTAGGGTCTTACCAAAAATAGCTTTTAAAACAGCATCTTCTTTGTGCTGTTTTATTTTCCATATTGTTGAGGGTTTGTTTAAACTTTATCTGGTGAGGAAAACATGCCTGGGCAGGGAAGGGTCATCTGGTATCTAGATAAGGGATCTCTGTTTTTTTCCTGGAATTGAGGAAACATTTATAGAGCAATATAAAAACTGCAGCCCCACAAGGATTCTGAACAGATGGAAATGGCCCAGAGGTCTTTGTAGGATTTCCTGGATGTGATGATTGTAGCTGTAAGTAATGGTGAGATCACACTATGTGCTTCCCACCCCAGAGCTCTCTACTTCATCAGAGGCACGGAATTTACCTTTCTGCCACAGTTTTTGCTTGTTTGTACTTTCTTCTTTTAAGCTTTCAATTCAATGCTAACAAAACAATCAAAACTATGATCAAGTATGGAATCAGGCTTTTGATAAATACCGCTATTTATGTTTCCTGTGGCTCCTACTGAACATGGAAGCTGAGATCTCTGAAGCGTGAAGGAGAAAACGAGCCCAGTGTCTGCCACAGGTGGGGCGTGGCCTAGTGGATGTTTTCATTTCAAACTGTAAAGCACTTTTTAACCTCACCAGACAAAGCAAATCCTCGAATGTGAGCTATAGAAAGACTTTCCCTGTGGCAGTGCCTGTGATGAGTGTTGTGTTCCTGCTTCCCCGTTTTGCAGAGCTCAGCGGTGACACAGCACATCAGCCCCTGCTCCACGCTGACGAGCAGCACGGCCTCGCCGCCGGCCAGCAGCCCCTGCTCCACCCTGCCGCCCGCGGGCGCCGGCGCCGCGGCCAAGGACTGCACCTACGGGGCCGTCACCAGCCCCACGTCCACGCTGGAGAGCAGAGACAGCGGCATCATTGGTGAGTGCCGGGCCATGCCCCTGCTCCTCCTCCTCACTGCTGCTCGTTGAGCCCCAGTGCACTGGGCTGGGCTAACAAGGATTGGTTTATAGTCAGAGAATCCCAGGATGATTTAAATTGGAAGGGATCTTAAAGACCAGCCCATTCCACCCCCTGCCATGGCAGGGACACCTTCCGCTAGCCCAGATCGCACCAAGCCTCAGTGTCCAACCTGGCCTTGGACACTCCCAGGGATGCACAGCTGCTCTGGGCTCCTGTGCCAGGGCCTGCCCACCCTCACAAGGAACAATTCCTGCCCAAAATCCCATCTATCCTTGCCCTCTGGCAGTGGGAAGCCATTCCCCCTTCTCCTGTCACTTCAGGCCCTTGTCCCTAGTCCCTCTCCAGCTCTCCTGGAGCCGCTTTAAGCCCTGCAAGGGGCTCTGAGGTGTCCCTGGAGCCTTCTGTTCTCCAGGCTGAGCAACCCCTGCTCTTCCAGCCTCGCTCCAGAGCAGAGGGATTCCAGGCATGTCATGAACTCAGTGACCTCCTCTGGACTCACCCCAGCTGTTTCATGTCCCTTGGGGACCCCAGAGCTGAATGCAGTGCTCTATTTAGATAATACTTTTAATCTGTGTTTCCTAGTTAGGGGGATAGCTTTGCATTATTCAGGTTAGTACTGCAGTGACCAAGGTGATCTGTACCCCTCCATCTTCTATTCCTCATAGGAAAAGCTACACAGTAGTTGGTGAAAATTGGGATGTATGAGGTTGATAACTTTGCATCAATTAATACACTTCTGGATCTTGTTTAAATGGTGCAAGAGGAAACCTTGGGCAGGAGCTGAACTAAATTATCACGAATTTCAGTGCATTTCTGTAGGTGCTGTAGCAGGATTTTCATTTGAGTGATCTTTGGGTTGCAAGTGTAAAGAATCTGGAGAAAATGACATACACAGATTAATTCTGTTCAGTAACTGTACGGGCACAATGGAAAACTGTTAATGTTTGTGTGACATCAAACAGGACGGTTGTCACTTGGGTGTCTTTGCCACATGTTCTAGGTTGAGTATTTCCCCAGCTTAAAAAGATTTTATTTTGCCAACAATTTATGTAATCTTTAAAAAAAAAAGAAAGGCAGGTTGATAAATGAGGGAGGTTGGTTGCACTAGTGGTTAACATTTTGCTTGGCTGATCAGGGAATCTGGGCTTAGTTCAGCTCCTGGATGCCACAGCAACCCTTGCAGCACTTCTGCCTGCGTGATCTTAAAATGCAAATGGGTGAGCTATTCTGAGCTGTGTGCCAAAGTAGGTTAATGAATCCTGGGAAAAGTCACTGCAGGATCCCACCCCCTCACTACCCTGCTCACCATGTCCCACCATCAGAGCTGCACCTTCTCCCACATCCAACCCCAAAGCTGGGCTGGGCTGCAGGGTCACAGTGAGTAGAAGTGGATGTTGGATCTCCACTGGGTCCTGCCTCTGCCTGAGCTGTCAGTTGGTTCTAAGAGCTGAGCAAAGGATGAAAGGATAAAAAAAAAGTTGTAAGGTCCAGATCTTCAAATTCAGATATTATCTGTAAAAGAAAAGCAATGGGGAATGTGGGAGAAGGTGAGCCAAGAGGAGAGGTAGGAACAAGTCAGCCCTTTCTCCTGGATGCTACGGAATCCTTTCCATGTAAAACAGAATGGCTGGTGAAAATCCTGACCTGACTGTAACCTCTGAATAGCTTCCAGGATTTTTTGGCTCTCACTATGTAAAAGCAGCCAACTGTTAATGTTCAAAAATCTGCTACTGAAAAGAAAACTGGTCAAAGAATCATGTGCTGCTCTGGGCGATTTTTGTACCTCACAGCCCCTCCAGTGTGAGCTTGGAAGCTTTGCTGCTGGAATGGAGAAGAATGCAGGAAAACCTCCACCAGTCTTAGCAATCCTTTGAAACAACCAGCAAACTTTTCTTGCCAATATTCAAAGCTTATCCAAGTGATGTTCAAGCAGCACTTTACATCATTAGCAGCAATCTCCTAAGGGATGGCTGTTTTCCATGTGGCATCTTCCTGTAGAACTGTGCTCATACACCCCGAGTTGAAATGTGGCCGCACTTTTTCCCTGTGACGATCTGCACTCTGTCGCCCACTGAATTGTCAGGGGATCATCCTGTGCAGGGACACAGGATGAGAGAAAGCAGCTTAAAAGGGAAAGCAGTGAGCAGTGGAAATCCTCTGGCCCCGCTGCTGCAGTGAAGTGCACAGGTCTGGTACCGTATGGACCAGATGTCTTCACTTAGATTTTGTGGATTTATTTGATCCAAAATAACACATAAAGGCAGCCTATCCCCTCCTGGGAGTCCCTGGCCTGTAGTTGTTTCCAATTACTCTTTTCTTGCTATTTTTTTCCTCTTATTCCTGAGTTTTTATCAAGATGCTGCCTTCTACAGCTGTATGTGTTTGTGTGTTAAAAATAGGTTTGTTAATAAATTCGCCTAAGCGCCTGCTAAGCAGAATAGATGCTGCTAAGCAGAATAGATGCTGCTGACAGTGAAACAAGATGGATTTGTTTCCAACTTTATCTGCTTTGAGAAGGAAACAAAGAGCAGCTCAAAAGGCACATCAAGATAAATTTAACTCAGGTTAAATATTTTTGTGATCTTACAGTTAAAGCATTTGAATTCTGACATTCTCATCGGTATTAATGAAATGCCCTGTAATAATGAATAACATTTCTGAGAATTACAGTTTTTTGAATCTCAACGGCTTCTAGTTGGGCTCATTCCCCAAAGAGGAGCTTCCTGAAAAATGTCTCCTCTCAGTGACTGGTGAGCTTTTGTTCACTAGCACCTTCAAAGCACCTTCATATGGTAGGTGATGGGGATGATGGTTCAGGAAGTGAAAAAGGAGCTAACTTTTCAGGTTTCTCATCAGCTCTTGAGCCAGATCAATGCGGGCATAGAAAGTACACTCTGAATCCCAATTCTCCATTTCCTTAAAAGGAGAGATAAAGCAGAAAGCAGAGTTGTACCTGTGAAGTCATTCATGGTTGGTGTTGGGATGAGAAACCATGAAGGCATGAAACAAAACTTCTGTCATCCCCCTGTTAAACCACTGAGGCATCAAGGTTTGGGTTTGACCCCAAACTCTGGATCATAAATACTGGAGAGGTAACAGGTTAGCACAGGCGCTGGTTACATTACTGGGAAAAAAGGGGGAAGAAAAAGAGCTTAAAGCTGAAGAGGGTGGCACAGAACAGATGGTAAACTCTTGAGATTGACTTTGGTTTATGGTCCAGCCCAGTAGATAAAAAGAATAATAGAATGAAAAACTGAAAGAAAGAATAAAGTGAAAAGGCAGCTCAGTAGACAGCTAGAGGAGAGTTGAGCTTTGTCAGCTCCCATAATGTTCTTTTGAATACTGTAATAAGTGGCTTATCTTTAATGTTTTAGCTGGTGATGGTGTGAGACTGGATGGGACTCAGCTTTTATTTAAAGAGCAGCAACATTTTAACCTTCATGGTTATGAAAAACTTCACAACAATCCAAAAAAACTTTCTTGCCCAAGAAGTTAATGCTAAGTCTTAAATAATCTCCCTCCTCTTGTGCACATGTGCCTCTTTTCTGCTTTCTTATTCAAATCTCATAATTTTAAAACCAGTTTCAAGGCATGGTGGGCTTGAGCAAAGGAACAACATTGCCATTGCTGATGTTAAAGAAAAAAGTAGGAACTAGGAAACTGCTGTTGATGAGACAGGCAAAAATACAGAAGGATCCAAAAGGTGAAAGATGGACAGTACAGAGAGAGCATTGAATCAAGAAGGTGATGGAGACTGATGTGGGTTTAGAGAGATGTGTATGTACATTTCTTCTTGGGAAATTTTGAACTTTCAAAATCCGTAAGTTGCCTGGAGCTGGATGTTGTGGTTTAGCCCCAGCCAGCAAATGAGCACTGAGAATCAGAAGGGTAAAAGTTGGTTGAGATAAGAACAGCTTAATAATTGAAATAATAATGATGATGGTAATAATAATAATAATGGCAGCATTAAAAGGAAAATAGCAAAAAGAAAAAACAACCAGAACCCCCCAGATAAACAAGTGATGCAAATGACAAACAGTTGCTCACCGCCACCCACCCAAAGCCGTCCCAGTTCCCCACCTTTCAGGTAACAACTACCCCTTACAGGTAGTTGTAGAGAGCAGTAAGGTCTCTCTTAATTTCTTTTTGTCCAGGCTGAGTTGCCCCAGCTCCCTCAGCTGTTCCTCACCAGACTTGATCTCCAGACCCTTCGCCAGCTCTGTTGCCTTCTCTGGACACAGTCCAGCCCCTTCATGTTGTAGGAACATGTTTGTTGAGAGAAAGCTCAGGATAAAGAGTCGGGCTGGACAAGCTTAAAGGCCAGTGGCTTATGGCCACTCCTGCAGTTCCATAAGCCATTGCCTCTAATTTTTGTGCCTCTCTGTTGCAGAGGTGTCACTCCAGATGCACATGTGTGCCCTGTAAAAGGGGTATGTTTAAATAATAACATGGCAGGGGCACGGGTAGATGTTTTGGTAAAGATAGTTAAAGGTTGCTACCTCTGAATTAGAGTTGGGACCTTTTTAACAGATTTCCTTCATGTTTACAGTAGTGGACTGTGCTTTACAAAGTGAATTACCTTGTTTCTGCAAGTAATAAACTGCAGTTTCTAAACAGAAGCTTTGCTGATCTGTTCTGTCTCACAGTGTTTGCAGGGAGTTGGGCTCGGAGGGTGGGAGGGTCTCGCTCTGTTGCAGTGCTGTTTTACCCAGACCTTGCATTTCTAATCTGAGCAGCAGCCAGGATAGAGCTCCGCAAGGCAATCATCCCATTTGTCATCCCATTCTTTATCCTGCTTGTCAGCTGGTGCAGCAGGGAATTCAGATCTAGCACAGAATGGATTTAGGGTCAGATGATGCTACTGTCAAGGTATTTTTCATTTTGTTTTAAGACCTTTTGTGTGCTCACCATGATATATAACACCCCCAGGCTTGACACAGAAATGCTTTACCTTTTTGATCTCTATTTATATGAATTAGGCCAGTGATCTTAATTTTTTTTCTCCTATTTGAGACCATTGATGAAAGAGATGTTCAACAATCCAGCAAGAGCTGTGAATTTTGGCCTCAAGCCTTGAGCAGCACAGACCTTGGGGGTTTGGGGTTTTTTTGCATGGAGATGCCATAAACTCACTGCCTGGTTGTGTCCACCAGAGAATAATGTTCTAAAGGTTCACCAAGACTGCTGGAGCACAGACCGTGTGTGACTGTCCCAGGCTGCTGCCTTCCCTTGGGAATGCTTTGAACTTACACTTTCTGCCTGCCAGATTTTTCTGTTTGGCAGCTGGAGTGGTCTGGGATGATGTGGCTATATTTAGGTGTATCCTTCTGTGGCTGAGTTTATGGAGGCTTATGTAGATTAGGATAAAAAATTTATTTCACTTCTTGCCAACTTGTTCGTGTCAGCTGGGACATCTCTAATGAAATGAGGCAAATGGTGTTGAAGTGAAATGAGGTTAATTCAGGCTGGGTTTGTAGCTTGTTGAAGTGCAGCAAATGAAAGCTCATTGCTTTGCTGCAGTCATTTCTTTAAATCAACAAAATCCCTGTTTCTTACTTGAGGCACTATAACTCTACATATAATTAATATTACAGCTGTTGGTCATTGTCACGTGGGACCTACAAAAACTGGTTCTCTCACAGTTACAGCTGGAAGGTGAATGTAAAGGTTGATGTTTTCCAGGCATGGTCTTTGCCTCAAGGAGAATTGGATGGGATGGTAAAAATTCCTTTGTGTGTTTGACTAGAGACACATTCAGTTGAAAACCTCCCAGGGCATAGGCCAGCTTGCAACTAAATGAGAAATAATATTTGTGGCCTGTAAATACACAAAACTGTCTTGAGAAGTGCAGTGCTGTCTGTAGTGCTGAGGTGCCGTCATGAGGGGGCTGCTGCTGCTTCAGTACAGCTCTTGTTATTTCCCCAAAGAAATAAAAATATTTCACCCATGTGAAATGGGTGAAAAAAGTTCTAATCAGAACTTTATTTCCAAGGGAAACAAGCCACGTTGGAAAAGGAAAGTTTGACAGAGGAAACACGGGAGTAAATCTTGAGTGCTCAAAGCAGGGTGGGATTGGGAAGTGACTCCAGCACTTCTGGAATGTGTTCCCTCCTGGCACCACAGCTCATGTGCCTGCAAAGCTGCTTGCAGCTGGTGCAGGTGGTGCTGGTGCTGTGGGTGGGTTGGGATCATGGGGACAGAGATTCAGCAAATTCTGGGAAAAAGCTGCAGGCAGAGTTGTGGACGGACACCACACTGCCTGCGCACTCATCCAAGGGGCTTTCCATGGGATGTCATTCATTGTGTGTTTTCCAGCAGTCAGATGATCTGGGTGCCTCGAATTCTGTCTGTGCTCACATTAAATAGCGTGAGACTGCACCAGTGGAGACTGGAGGCACAGCTATGTATCTATAAATATATAGATCTATAGGCACATGTCTGTATTTATGTCCCTGTGGTATTACTTTGGTGCTGCTGAAAACCTCAGCTGTTTGTGCCTGTCAGGTTTCTCCTGTTCTGTGTGTGACTCACACGCTGTCCCATCCCTCTTCATCCCTGCAGTGTTCTGTTTGCTACCAGCAGCTGCCAGAATGCACTGTGATGGTGTGATCCGATGGAGCAGGGCCCAGGCATGGCAAGGTTCTAAGTTTTTTTCAGCAGGGTTGTGCTTTTTTGTCTGGATTTAGGAGTTGAAGAGCCCCAAGTGTTCCCTGGTAGCCTCTTGCATCCCGGTGGGTTTCTGCCGTGGCACCCCCAGCACATCCCCATCTGTGCCCTGATGCACTGGGTCCCCTGGAAACTGGAGTTGAAAGATCTGCCTCTCTGCAGATGGCTTAAGGCAAAAATTCCTGCTCTTTGACAGATTTGAGTTCATCAGTTTATCTCTTCCCAGTTTAGAGCATGCTGTCAGTTGAAAGGTTGCATTTTTTTGAGCTTTTTGATTAATGATGTGTCCTTGTGTTTAAAGATCATAGAATTATAGAGTGGTTTGTGTTGGAAGGGACCTTTAAAGACCAGCTAATTCCAGTCCCCTTGCACTGTCCCCAGGTGCTACATCCACGTGTTTTTTGAACATTTCCAGGGATGATGATTCCATCACTGGCCTGGACAGCCTGTTGCAGGACTTCACCATTCTTTCAATGAAGAAATTTTCCCTAATATCCAACCTTCACCTTCCTTGGTGCAACTTGAGGCTGTTTCCTCTCATCCTGTCAGAATGGAATGGGAATGGAATGGGAATGGGAATGGAATGGAATGGAATAGAATAGAATAGAATAGAATAGAATAGAATAGAATAGAATAGAGTAGAATAGAATAGAATAGAATAGAATAGAATAGAATA
>VYXF01005275.1:170708-205164 GCA_013397295.1 Polioptila caerulea | reverse complement strand
ATGGAATGGAATGGAATGGAATGGAATGGAATGGAATGGAATGGAATGGAATGGAATGGAATAGAATAGAATAGAATAGAATAGAATAGAATAGAATAGAATAGAATAGAATAGAATAGAATAGAATAGAATAGAATAGAATAGAATAGAATAGAATATTTCAGTGTGAGGGGACCTACAGTGATCACCTGATCCAACTCCCTGACCATTTCAGGGCTGCCCAAATCTTTGCACTTTCATTGTATTTAGCTGCCAACTTGGTGTTCACAACTTTTCTTCCCTGAATATCACCCTGCGTCTTAGTAGTTGCAAGTTATGTAAATTTTCTGAAGTTATCTTTCTGAAATATGCTTCCTGCAGTTGTCATGTGCAGGTGTTGTGTCTGAGCAGCTCTGAGGGTCACACTATGGGAGATGTGCTCAGCATGTCACCTCATGTTGCTGACTCACAGCTAACCTGATGCTTTTGCTTTTTAACTAACGTTAAAATTATTTTGGTTTAAAATAGCTCCTAGAAGAGATTAAATCCATAAAGCCATCACTTCAGCATGTGTAGCCACACTTAGATCGTTCAGGGCTGTTCAGCAGGTAAATTAATCCACAGGGAACAGTCCTAAATACCTGATTCAATGACGAGTTTGCACATAAAATAGCTTTAGTGTAAACCTGAGAAAATTATGTTTAAAATGAACACAAATTGTTGATTAGAAAAAGGTGCAGGAGGACTTAATAGCTCTTTTTTCTTTTTTGTTGTTTCACTTAGAGAAAACTTATTTTCACACATGGTTATTTTGTTTTTCCTCAGTTTGATGTGTTGGAAGATCACTGATGTCAGCTGCTGATTTGTTTCTACAAAGACTAATTAGACACATACTGAGATAGGCATTTAAAATTAATGGATTCTAATGGATCAGTGGGGGTTTTTTCTGTGAATAGAAAACATGGCATGCCTTACCCTGCAAACACAGTCTTTTAAATGAGGTTTTTTATAGAGAATAATTTCAAACTTATTTCTCAGACAATTTGAGGGAGCAAGAAAAGTGTGTGAACAGCCGTTTTCTGTTTTTATCTAATTTTCTTATCCTAAATCATAAATATGTTTACCTGACAACAAGCCTATGTATAAATGCCAACAAATTAATACCTGTTCTTTGAAGTTGCATGTGTTGGTTTTAAATTTCAAAATACATTGCAAGCAACTAAATTTTGGAACATTTGATGGGATGCAAAGATACTGAGCCCACTCCCTAGAAAGAAACCCAATACTGACCAAGCCATAGAAATAGGGGTGGAGACTGAAGCTGTTGTGAAGTCTGTTAGGATGGATAAAGACCAGATTTCCCAGAGAAACTGTGGCCTCCACTATCCCAGGTTGCTCCTACTCTGTTCCTGGCAGTGTCCCAGGCGGAGCTGGGGATGTGCAGGTGTCTCTGCCCATGTCAGGGGTGGCACTGGATGGGCTGTAAGGTCCCTGCCAACCCAAACCATTCTGGCATTCTCTAACACACTCAGATAAGCTGGTGTGAGTGTTGGGACCTTGTCTCAGTGACTAGGATTATGACCTTGCATAAATATAATGTGGACTAAAGGTGAGAAGAAAGTCAATAGCAGAAAGGAATTTACAGCCAGGGGGTAACTGCGCTGGAATCCAGAAAAGAAAATACAAATGGGGAGAACACGGGGATATTCTGGATCAATTGACTGTTGTCACTTCCCAGTAGGAAGATCAATATAGCTACAATTCTCATCTGTAAAATGAAATAATATAGGGGAAACTGAGTGGATTACAGTTAAAGCTTCATAAAAACTTACTGTCAGTCAAATGAGATAAGGGGTTCAGTCTCTGAACCAAACTAATCCATAGGAACCAGTTGCTCAGGCAGCTCAGTGGAGGCTTCCCAGTGTCAGCCCTTGAAAATTTCTGCAAACGTTTCCTAGAAATGGAAAGGTAGAAACTATGATGCCAATTAAAAGACATGAGGAGCCATGGTAATGTTTCCTCCTAAATAATTTCTATTCTTTCTGACATGGTGTATTTGAATACAATGCAGCACAGAATTTTTAATACTCTTTGTAATTACAAATGGCTTTTAACGGTATGAGCCAAAACATTAGAGTTTAAATGTTCTTTTAGAAGTCGTAAGCAGAAACAGTATCATTAAACTAAAATCCATAATCTCTAATTTATGGGGATGTGGAAAACATGATGAAGATCATTTTTGGCTCTTGCATGGCTCAGCTTGGCACTGAGCAGTGTGTGTCCAAGCCATTCTTGCTTTGTTACTCATTGTGTTTATAATTTCTTCCTCCCAGCTACGCTGACAAGTTACTCTGAAAATGTGGAACGTACTAAATATGGAGGGGAAAGCAGTAAGGAGCTTGGATCTGGGGGAAACCTGAAACAGTGGCAGTCGCAGAAATCCAGCATGGACTCCTGCCTGTACCGCGTGGATGAGAACATGTCAGCCTCCACCTACAGCCTCAACAAAATCCCTGAGAGGAACCTGGAGACAGTCCTGTCCCAGTCAGTGCAATCCATTCCTCTTTACCTTATGCCACGGCCAAATTCAGTAGCAGGTAAGAAATTCATGTGTGTGCCTTTAGATCAGAGCCAGACACAGCACACAGATGCCACAGCCCTTCTTGTGTTTCCTTATCCAAGAAGAAGTCTCCTTCCCAGAATCATCATCCTTAAGAATGATAAAAATTGGTTTTTTGTTTGACTTATTGGTTCTAAATGGAAAATTCCTCTGTGGAAAACTGCTTCTGATGGTGTTTAATGGTTATTTCAGAAATTTATGGTCTCTTTCTTACAAAATTGTACAGCAAGATTATGGGAGAATATGTTTAAAAAGAAAAAAAAGCCAAAACAGATTCTTTACTGTCGTTACAATGCAAATGTCTTGGGTTTAAGGTGCCAAGACATCACAGGCATTTCTACTTTTTCGAAGGATTCATTGCAAGTAAAGTCTAGTGTCTCGTGTTCTGTGAAGAGCTTAAGAACTCTGGAATTAAGAGAATGGTGGTACTTCCTGTCTACAGAAGATTTCTTCTGGGTCCCATCTCTCCTGGTAGACTGTGCCCCAAACATCTCACACCTTACAGCACCTGGCATTTGCTGGTGACTGACATTTTTTGACTTGACAGAAAATCAACAGTATTTTCATTTAAATTCATGTCTGCTCTTTGATACATTTCTAAATGCTGCCATGCCATACCTTATTGATGTCTTTTACCAGCCTGCTGAGCGTTCCCCTGAAGCTGGTAACAGCAGGGCAGAAAAAAGAGATGGGATTAGAAATATTAAAGCTTTGCTGCAAAGCTGCTTGCCTGGAATTACTCCCTGTTCTATTATTGCCCCATTATTTTATTTTTTTTTTTCTGCTGGATAACTTCTCTGGGGTAAAATGTGTTGTCTGTGTTTCTGTGTAGACATGTGGAGAATTCCATACTTTGAATTCTGAGTCCTGGCGGACGCTGCTCCAGAAAACCCAGAGACAATTCTGAGAGATACCCCAAAGAGCCTGGGATATTGTCTGTTAAATCAGCATCCCTTGGTGAACCAGGCTGCATTGCATAACTGGATTAGTTTTCCTTTTAATCCCACTTTGGCCAGTCACAGAGCTAAAAGCGATGTAGAAATGAGATCTATAGATGGTGAAGTATGAGCCCCGAGCATGGAGATGCAGCACAGACTGAAAACCTGAGATTTCAGACTGGAAAGAGGGGATGGAAAAATAACTCAAAAACTCTGCTTGCATAGCCTGCTTGCTTTAGATGAATTCCTTATAAATGACACTGTGTAAAACACGTTCCAAAGCAAACAGAGTAGGCTGGGCACGATAAATTTAAATACATATGTGTTGATTTAATTGTCTTTGGAAGCTGTTGACTTGCTTGGTGCACTTAGAGGCAAATACTATTTCAAGAGGAAACTATCTATCCAGTGAAGTTCAGGAGCAGCTTTTCCTTCTGGATGTTTATTTTTTGGTAGAGAGCTTGCTGCTTTGAAGTACTAGGTCAGCTAACACAGTTCATGTCCCAGGTTAAATCATGGAAGTAACTATGATGAGAATTCGAGACTTGGCTTAATGTTTTATCATCAAATTATCACATATTAGATCCTATATGGTGATGGCACCAGAAAATTATGGGTTTAGGTAATGGATTTATATGGGTGGTTTTCCCCAAACAGCTTAACCTCATTATCTTTGTGTCTGAATGATGGGAAAGGGAAACTAAGTGTACTTTCAGGGTTGATTTATTTGCACAAAGAGTTAATACTGAGCTGCCAGTTCCATGTCCTTGACACACGTTGGATAACTGCTTGATAAACCAGATTAGTTGACTAATCCAACTGAAAATTAACCCACCAGAAAATAGGTATATTAATTTTGAGCCTCAAGGTCATCAGTGTGGAGACAGTGTAGCTGGGAGTGGGACAAAAAGCTGCCTTTCTTTGAGTGGTATTCCATGATATTCCACATTTTAAGCTCTGTTGTCTCAAGGTAGTTACATCTCCATGTATTTTCATTAAAAACTGAAAAATACTGTAACCAGAGCATGAGATCCAAAAGCCAGGTGTGATGTATTTCTTTGCTCTCTCGTGGCAGCCACCAGCTCAGCCCACCTGGAAGATCTGGCTTACCTGGATGAGCAGAGGCACACCCCCCTGCGCACGTCGCTGCGGATGCCGCGGCAGAGCGTGGCCAGTGCCCGCGCACAGCAGGACCTGCGAGGTAGGAGCACAGCAGCCACTTCATCCATGGTCATGTGAAAACCAGAATCCCAGAATGGTTTGGTGGGGAGAGACCTTCAAGCTCATCCAGTGCCACCCCTGCCATGGCAGGGACACCTTCCACTGTCCCAGGCTGCTCAAAGCCCATCCAGCCTGGCCTGGGGCACTGCCCGGGATCCAGGGACAGCCACAGCAGCTCTGGGCACCCTGTGCCAGGGCCTGCCCACCCTCAAAGGGAACAATTCCTTCCTAGTACATCATCCAACCCTACCCTCTGGTCATTCCCACTTGTTCTGTCCCTTCAGGCCCTTGTCCAAAGTCCCTCTCCTGCTCTCTTGGAGCATCCTTAGGCACTGAAAGGCTGCAATAAGGTTATCCCAGAGCCTTCTCTTGTCTCTTCTCCAAGATGAATACCCCCAGCTCTCAGCTGGTCTCCTCAGGCTTAATACTTTTTAAGTTATTAAAAATGAGAAATTTTATGGACTACTTCTGTGTTTTCTTACTTTTGCAATCAAGGCCAGGGATTGCAGTTCCCCTTCGCATTCTGCAGTGTGCCAGTGGGGAAGGAGCTCAGTGTAGTGGTGGGGCCACCAGCTCAGCCAGCACTTACAGGGATGCTCACAATGCCCATATTCAGGCAGCTCTTGGACTTCTAAAAAGCCTTTTGAGAGGGGAATTTTTTGTGGTTCTTTGTGGCAAATTCCACAAATAAGACATTAGCAATGAGAAGAGCAGCCAGGGCTGACATTTTAGTGTTTTGCTTATTCCCAGGCAGCTCCAGCTCAATTTGCTCCATGCCCTTGGGATTTCAGCCCACCCTTCAGCTTACATCCCCCTTTTAATCTAAACTCAGTTTTCCACCGTGTGCTTAAGCTGTCACTGTGACAGTCCTGAGTCTGCAGCAGGTCACCAGGCTAATGCTGCAGCCCCCATCATTTTTTGTTGCACAGATGAGTAAATGGTTGAGAAAGCTCATTTGGGATATTTTCAGGTGGTTTCTGTCCCATGAGACTGGTTTATTCTCCCCTGTGCATGGAAGAGGGGTTTCTTTTGACCATACCTGAAACTTTTCTGTTCTCTGCAGGGTTTTCTTGAGCCCACTACCATAGGGTGAGAAACCAGGGAGCTGGAAGGCACAGGCTGGCTTTTCACCCAACATGCTCGACCTGGTACAGCCTGGCTGAGCTTTGTACCAAACATATGAGCCCCCACAAAGAGTGGATTTGTGAGCTTTGGATGGCAGTCTGTAATGAAATCCTCCTGGCTGCTGAGGCAGTTCTAGAAGTGCATTAGCAGGCAGTAAGTGAAGAAAGCAAAGTTTGACAGACCAAATTTCCATATGTTTGGAGGCAGCAGCTTGCCAAGGCTGTGTAATTTGCAGTGATTGCATCCAAAACATTCAACTTTATTGTAGGAACAGAATCAAATTGTTTTCCAGACACACTTTAAAAACCTTTGTAACACTACATATTTTCCTTCTGCATTTTGGGGTTTTTTTCCCCCCTTTTTGTGACAATTGCATGACAATAGCCGCAGTGTTTCAATTTTTTAAAATTTGTTTCTGATCCTACCTGAGGTGCTGTGCTGTTTTGAAAAACAGAGGGAGAAGAAGATGTGAAAAAGCAAACCATCTCTATTTGGAAATATTTTCATGTCATTGCATCTGCAAGGGGGGTAAGATAGCTGCATTTTGCAGCTATTGCTGTGAAATTGCATCAATCGGGGCTGTTGCAAACAGCAGCTCTTTGTTCTTTGTTTGGCAATCCTAAACTTGAGTTTAATTTTAATATCCCTAGTCTTGGGACTGGGTTGAAATAGTGAAGACATTCCTGGCCCTGTGCTGGGGGACGCATTACAGCCCACTGTCCGTTCCCAGTGTTCCAAAATCCCAGTGAGGGAGACTAAGTGGGAGATTGTCTCTGCTATTTTTCATTAAATCAATTGTTTTAAGTAGGGGAGCAGTAGAGGAATCCCAACACGAAGAGTGTGACAAGGATTCATCCCAATGACAGATTTTTAATAGGATGGGGAAGGCAATTTTCGCTTTTCCTGTTTTCATCCCGGGGGATTTGAGGCTGTTCAGGTTGCTGTAACCCAAGGCACAAGCTGGATGGCTGTGATGTACAGCAGATTTTCTTCTCCAAACAATGGAGAAGCAAGCAAATGTCAGCAGTGCAGCAGGATGGGAAGAACCAATATTTTTGGGTGAGGTTTGGGATGGAGGAGAGGATAGTACCCACTCCCCCAATATATTGTGGATCTGTATGTGTAATATGGCAGTAGTATGCTTTCCTTAAGTTGTTTTTATAATTTTCAAGGGATTTTCCTCACAGCATGTGTTTAATACTGTTGCCTTGTGGGTAACAGACTTTCATGTGCTTCTTAGAAACGCTAAAAAATAGTGTAGCCTTTTTAGGCACAGAGGCTGAGAAAAAAAGGAACTGGTTTCATCCCAATGGATGTTTTAAGATGACACTTGAAAGAATTACAGAATCATTAAGGTTTGAAATGCATCCTGTGAGTTCATCCCATCCAACCATTCCCCCAGCACTGCATAAGGCCACCACTGACGCATGTCCGCACGTGCCATATCCTTTCAAATCCCTCCAGGGATGGGGATTCCACCATTGCTCTGGGCAGCCTGTGCCAGGGCTGAACAGCCCTTTAAGTGAAGAAATTTTCCCACTATCCAAAAGTTGCATCTAAAGCAAGTAAAGAAAATAAACTCAGACATTTACTTAGTTTTACATAATACACCCTGATCTGGGTTGCTTGAATTGGAGTTTTCAGCCACAGGAAAGAGCCCTGGTGGGCAGTGTTTCAGTTCAGTATTTTAATTTGTTGCTTGGACTCTACAGAAGTTGCACAGTATTTCATCAGCACCAGCACACGTGGTCTGTTGGGGAGGTATTTCTCGCTCTTCTTGATAGCTTTTCAGTGCTTTAAAATATTACTTTTCATTGTGAAAAGAGAAGATGTGTTAATTGCCAAACAGGAACATCCTGTCAGCAGTCTGGTTTAACTGACTTCAGAGGAATTGAAATAACTTTGCTTAGATTGAATTAACACTTGTAGGTGCTGAGATTGTTGTGGGTTCATTGGATTGAACAGGCGAACACACATTTTGTGTCTCTTTATTGAACCACCAGTCCTGTCTCCCAGGAGGTGCTGTGCAGACTGCGTTATTCTGCCCAGGGCCACTAACTGTGGTGCATTTAGGAAGAAAATTAATTTCTTCAGCCACAATTTTTCCCCAGCCCTAAGTTACTCCCTGTAAAATCCTCAATGCCTTTGGTGGAAAATACTGTGGATGAGACAGATGCTTTCACAACAAACCTGTGGGTGATACAGAATTGTGTTTTCTTTTCACCTTTCATAATGGAAAGGTTTCTGCATGAGATGAGCATCCCTTTCCAAACTCTGCTTTCCCCTCTGGCATGGATGTTGATGCTCTTCCTGTGCTCCCTTTGCAGTGCGCTTCGCGCCCTACCGACCCCCCGACATCTCCCTGAAGCCGCTGCTCTTCGAAGTGCCCAGCATCACCACCGAGTCCGTGTTTGTGGGCCGGGACTGGGTGTTCCACGAGATCGACGCGCAGCTGCAGAGCTCCAACGCCAGCGTCAACCGTGGCGTGGTGATCGTGGGGAACATCGGCTTCGGCAAAACCGCCATCATCTCCAGGCTGGTCGCGCTCAGCTGCCACGGCACCAGGATGAGGCAGATTGCTTCAGACAGCCCCCATGCCTCTCCAAAACGTAAGGACAGCAACACGTGGGTCTCCAAAACTCTGGGAGGTTTTACATCAGCTTTTAGAGTGGTCGTGGCTGAAATAACCCCATTTCTCTTCAGGCCCAAGAAATCAGCTTAGACTTTGTTGTCAAGCAAGGGAAGGACCTTTGAGAAACACGTCATAGAAGCCCTGAATGGTTTGAGTTGTAAAGGACTTTAAAGATTATCTCGTTCCAACCCTCTGCTGTAGACAGAGACACCTTCCACTATCCCAGGTTGCTCCAAGCCTCATCCAGCCTGGCCTTGGACACTTCCAGAGATGAGGCAGCCACAGCTTCCCTGGGCACCCTGTGCCAGGGCCTCCCCACCCTCACAGAGAACAATTTCTTCCTCATATCTAATCTAAATCTACCTTCCTTCAGCTTGAGACCATTCCCTCTTGTTTTATCACTCCACGCCCTTGTGTAAAGTCCCTCTTCAGCTCTCTTGGAGTCCCTCTAGGTACTGCAACAGGCAGCTTTTATACTGCTTCTGTTCCAAAGCTGCTTTTTGAAGAGACAGAGTACTCTGTCTCTGACTAGTCTGGCTTAGAAACATCACAGACTTTCTCCGACTGGGAAGACTCCNTCTAAATCTACCTTCCTTCAGCTTGAGACCATTCCCTCTTGTTTTATCACTCCACGCCCTTGTGTAAAGTCCCTCTTCAGCTCTCTTGGAGTCCCTCTAGGTACTGCAACAGGCAGCTTTTATACTGCTTCTGTTCCAAAGCTGCTTTTTGAAGAGGCAGAGTACTCTGTCTCTGACTAGTCTGGCTTAGAAACATCAGAGACTTTCTCCGACTGGGAAGACTCCAGTTTGAGAATCATAGAATCACCAAATGGTTTGGGATTGCAGGGACCTTTAAAGGTCATGTAGCCCAATCCCCCTGCTCATGACATCTCCAACCACATCAGGCAGCCAGTATTCTACAATTAGGAATCCACGACAGTGCATTCTTGTTCCCTTACAGATTGTTTATCTCATTGGATCATGGTATAAATATTCCATGCAGGTCACAAGCCCATGTAGGCTCAGGACCCAAGATTGCTCTACGTCCTCTGGTCCCATCCAATTCCCATCACTACAAGCTGGCAGGTTTGCAGGTGGAGATGACAGCATTTTAAAATCACTCTGCTCTCAGTAAGTGAGTAAGACAGGACTAAAAATACTGAGTTAGGTACCTGAAGGTATCTTTAAGGATGTAGGTCACGGTATCTCAGAGAAGCTGTAGTTAAATCTGTTTACTGGAATGCTGTGCTCTTGCCCTGTCGGAAGAGCTGAAATGTCACTGGAGCTGGCATGTTGAACAGTGTCACTCGTCAGAGCTAAATGAACAATGTGTAGTGAAAGGCAGGGTTTGTTTCTGTATTTTAACTGCAGCTCTGCAGTGCACCAGCTGCGAGTGTGTGTCCCCAGTCTGTGTAAGGTTGTGGTGGACATTAAAGAGATGACTGTGCTTAACTCCTTCTGGACTAAAAGCTGGAATTCTCACATGAGGTGCCCTGTACCCTTCATCCACAGGTGGTGAAGGTCCTTGATCCCACCTGTTCAATTCACTCCAGTGTGTCCATGAAGTTGAAAGCTGAGTAATACCTCAGTGGTAGTTACTAGGATGGAAACCTTCAGAATCAATAATAAATTTGACTTGATTTCCTAAAAAGATCACAAGTACTAGTCTAGCTGTAGAAGATAAAAATTATTCTGCAAGATCCTTGCAGGTCCCTTCCAATTCAGGATATTCTATGATTCATCTCTGATTTTGTGATAAGTTTCTTTGTCATTTCTTCTTCCACTTGCTGAAAAAAAATCTATTTTGCCTATTAAATCTATGCTGATTAATACGTGCTGATCAGGTGGTATGACTCTGCTACGGCAGTTGTGCAATCAGCAAATTAAACTGGCTTCAATACAGCCTCATACTTCTAATTCCTCTCTCAGAAAATTAATACAGGTGGCAGTGGTGTTATGCTGAGAATCAAGAATGTGCCTCATTCTAACACATTCAGGGTTTAATTATGGAGGCAGCAGTCGTCCTCCTCTGTTGTTTGCCATTAAATGGGTCATTGTTTGCATGATTATTTGCAGTCAAGCTCAGGGATGCACTGCAGCAATCCAGTCAGGAGAATCCTCTGCCAGCACAGACTGTGCTTCAGAGTGGTGTTGTTCTTAAAATAATCAATAATTAGACATCGCCAAGTGCTGCATGTTGTGGTATCATTCAAAAATCCTCCATATGAGTACTTGGGAGTGAAAATAAAAATGGTTTGGGAATGTTATCCACAAAGGCCAGGTGGATGACTTTCTGTAGCAATCTGCTGGTAAAGCAAATTTCTGCTTCACCAGGCAAAAGAAGCAGCTAAAATGCACTAGAACACAGCGCATGGAATCATACTTGCCAGAGATGATTCCAGGATAATTTATTATTTGCTCACAAGCCTTTTCCAGATCCTTGTGCTGCTCCTTCTCCTCTCCCCCAATTAAATTAATGGGCTTCAGATGGCTGTATTAGCTGGGGTTCTTCGTTTATTTATGTTAGAAAATAGGCCTGTAATTCAGAAAAACTGGCTGTCTGCACTGAAGGAGGACTTGGAACCAAATTAACCAGCGATTGTTCATAACAAGGGAAGGTCTGTTGGCAGAAGTACAGAGCAGGAGAGCTCTGCACTCAAATCCACCAAACCTGAAGGCAGAGCCTGCCAGAGGGCCCAGTTCACTCCATTATTGTCATTATTTTAAAGTCAGTGAAATTACAGTGGGGAAGATGAATAAGACAAGCTCAAGGCTTTTTCTTAGTTGTCCTTTCCTGCTTCGAGAATGAGTTTCTTGAGAAGCCTCTGGCCTGGAAATCCCTGAAATCCCAACCAGAGTATTTGTGGGAAGTATTTTAACTGCCATGCATAGGAAACAGCAGCTGCCTGGTATGCAATAATAATTTTAGTGCTTGTCCTAACCTCTTTCCTTGGACAGATGTGGATGCCAACCGAGAGCTGCCCCTGGCCCAGCTGCCTGCTGCCCACCCGTCCCTCACAAGTGGGAGCTGCCCAGGGACCCCCGAGATGCGCCGGCGCCAGGAGGAGGCCATGAGGAGATTGGCCTCGCAGGTACACAAACATCCAGCTGGGGCTTTTGGGCCTGGGCAAAATGGCACTTTTAGTGGGGCTCCTTGGAAGTTCTCCTGCTTGATGTCACCCATGCGTGCAAATGCTCACTTGGGGAGCCTCGAGAGACGCTTCTGGAAGGAGTTTTAGTACTCAGGGAAGTTACTTCTCTGAAATGAAGCTCCCACCACATCAAATACACACCCTGTTACTCTGAGGGTTTGTCTTTGACAGCCACCCTACTTTCTCATTACAAATGTTAGGATATGACACAATTACAGAAATAATTGTGTTTTTCTTCAGCACTGAGAACAAAATTGCCCACTGTTTGAGAGATGTTTTGTTTGAAAAGGGCAGGTTCTGTACTTGGGGAAGGCCTATGCTGAATGTTAATGCTGTGTGTGCACTCAGGAATTTTTTGGAAAATTCTCCAAAGTAGGCCATAGCCTTTGGAATAATACACAAATTACTTGCTGTTTTGGCAGGAGTGGTTTGTATGGAACATATGGAACACTGTCAGTTATGTACACGAGATTCACAGCTTGAATTTTATTGTATTACTGAGATTTAACCCTAATTCTGTTTTGGTGGGAGGGTGCCATTCTACTGCTTTGAAATCCAAGGAGTTTGCTCTTGCTCCTCCTCCACCTTTTGGGAGGATGAGAACAGTTAATGCTTTCCTGTCACCTGTTCCCACTTCAGAGAAGAAAATAGCAAGAAAAGCCTCTGTTGTGTATTGTTACCTGGGCGTGTTTTACTTAGCCTTTTGTGCCAGATACTGTCTTGTCCTGTCTGCTTTCCTGCTGCACCCAGATGGCCAGGCAGGGAGCATGTGCTGTGTAAACCAAAACTGAGATTTGATACTCTCCTCTTCCACATGGAGTTCTTGAAAGGAATGCAATGCCCAGGTCTGGTTTTGTTCAGGATGGATTAGTCATTGTATTCCTTGCAAATGTGAAGCTCTGCAGACTACCAGAAAGGGCAGTAAAGTGTGCTATCTCTGCTTAAAATACCTCATTATCACTTCCCCTGAGTGCTTAAGTCATCCTGTTGGGTATGTAATTGATAAATGGATGCTGGTTTAGCTTCAGTTTCCTCTTGGAAAAGGTAAGGAACATGGCTCTTTCAAACACTGTGTCACATCCATGACATAGATCACTGACTGAAGCTTTTTTGACATCTCTGATCACTGGAGAAAGAGCTAAAAACAATCCTTACTGCCAAAATAAATGTAAAAATAGGTTGTTTTACCTTGGCTGCAGACTTGTTAGGAAGGGTTTTAAAGTCCTTCTCATCCTTTAGCCAATTTTTTTTTCCTGTAAAATAAATCCAGTGTGTTGCTGTCAGAACACAACAGCAGAGATTGGGAGATGTGCTGCCTGCAGTGCCTGCAGCAGGATTACCCACTGGGAGCAAGATCATTAATCTCCGAGTAAATCTTCACTACTGTAAATGGAGGCAGAGCGCAGAAATAACAGTCCCCAGCATCTAGACATCAGGCCTTGATGAAGGGATCAATGCCAAGCATGAGGAGTTGACCTTAGAGCACTTGGAATGGCTTCTTGTGCCCAGATTGCTGACCCAGCACATGGAGCTTACACAAAGCTCCATCGTGTTCAGCAAACAGTTCCTGGGATGACTCAGAGCAGCAGCACAGCTTGATTCAGCATTTGGAGGCCTTGGGTCTGTTCCCAGCATTGCTGTTACCCTTTTTGGGATCCTTGGAGACCAGCATCTCATCTGCCTCACTGCCTTTTCCTGGCTAGTAAAAGAAGAGTGATCCCTGCAGGTAACGGTGCTTGGATAACTGATGCTGGAAGGGACACGTAACCAGGTGTCGGTGCTTTATTGGTTAGGAAGAGTGGGTGACTTCCAGGTGTGTTGGATGAAGACATGCATTAAAATAAAGCACATGCTTTTAACCTCACTGAAAGCTTCATTTCCTGCCCTGAAGGTAAATTGTTCTGAAGAAATGGGAGGGGTTTTTTTGTTTTTTCCAATTTTGTAATTAATTTCTTTGAGCTCCATGCTCCTGTTTATTCTTTGTCATAAACAGCAGTTTGGTTTATTGCATCAAAACCTTTTCCAGAAGGGCTAAGCAGCCCACTACAGACAATGAGTTTGATGGATTATCAAGCCTGAGGAAGAAAAATAAAGACAAATAAAAGGGTTAAGGATGTTTGTCAAACTGATAGCTGGGAGTCATGTGCGTAGTGCACTCGCAATAACCTCCTGGGTAGCACAACTCAGCATCACCTCTGAGGAATCCTTGCTGTCAACAGCAGATGAATTGATTTGCTTGGAAAGAGCTGTGCCATCTGATGTCCTCCTCGATAAAACAAAAGCTCCCTGTTCTGCCACAGCTGTGGGCTTTGACATCTCAGGGTGACACCGGGGGAAAAAGCATTACTGACCTGGCAACAGAATTGGAAATCTGTTAAATAACAGCGTGGAGCTCTTTGTTGTACATGCAGTCACTTCTTCAGAAACTCAGTCACACGTGTCTGACTTGCCTTTGAGGCATCATGAGAATTTTGAGGCTTTGAAGATGTTGAACTCTTAGCTGAGCAAAACCAACAGTAGGCTAGTAGACAATAGTAAAAATAGTTGGTTAAAATAATTCAGCTTCTAAATCTGAATGTCTGATGCCACATTCTCCAGCAGGCATTTGTGGGGACAGTTTAGGAAAACCTTCATGTAGATAAATAAGCTAAAGGCTTTCCAAAGTCTAACACAAAAAAGAAAGGAAGGAGAAAAAAAAGGATTGGAATGTCCTTTAGTGCTGGAGGAGGGGGAGAGGAACAGCATATTCCTGTGCCAGTAGCCATGGAATGAAGAAAGAGTTGCTGATGGCCTCCTAAAACAGATTTTGTCCAACTGGCTGAAGGAAAAAGAGCCAAAGGAAGGGAAGAACCCTTCAGTCAATCTGGATGGAAAAGTATTTCTTGAATGTGTGTTTTTTCTAGTCATTTTTACACTAAACTCAGAATTGAAGTACAGAAGATGTTGACAGTGATGGAAACCCACAATTGTCAGGGTTATTTTAGGAGCTAGATGAACCATGTGTAAGGAGCTGGATAAAGCTCTGTGCAGATGTTCCACCTCTGCTTGCACTGAGCAGAGCAGGATGTTCTCTGATTGGGCTGAGGTCATTGTGCTGGAGAAATGCAGATTGTTACAAAAGCAGGTTAACAACATACAAACAGTCTTAGGTAATGGTTGGCGCAGGCTCCAGAATGCTGGTGGGAAGCTCGTTGTCCTCTCACCCACTTCCCTTCCCTCTGTAAATGTCACTTATTCCAATATTCAGAAGTTGTGTATCTATGATGACAGAAATGAAAGGTGAACAAACTGCTTTTCCTTCTCTGGATTACTCAGGGTTGTACTTTTCTGCCTGGCTTTTGTACAGTAAATTCTTGGGGGCAAAGTTTGCATTTAGCTCTTAATGTCAGAGATGAACAAATCATTAATTTTAGAACTAAGTAACTACTGACTGGCAAGCAGGAGCTCCACTAGGTCCTGCCATGCTGACCTTCCCTTTTCCCTGAAGGTTTATCCTTTACTCACAGAGGATTTTTAATGGATTGGCTACCCAGTTTTAATTATCCCATTGAACAGCTGTATTCTTTGGGTCTCTGGATGCTGTATGGTGGCTTGTGGTAGCAGCACTTAAACAAATGGACCTGAAGCCCAGCTCAGCTGCACTAATGGGTTGTACCCCATGCAGAGCAGCGGGTGGAGGAGCTGCACATCCATTGCATTAGTGCATTTTGCTGATGCTGAACACGGCTGGTGGCTCCAGAGGCTCTTCTCCCCATCCTCCAAACCATATCCAAAGCATCACTAACATTGCTGCAGGCATAGAAAAAGAGAGTGCTCCTACCTTACACAGAGGTTGAGGGATTCATTGCTGCTGAGCCTTGGTGCCTTGGGCACTAATGAATTTCAGAGGGCATTTACCAACATACTCAGCTATGTAAAAGTAATGAACATTCCCAATGAACTGGGTCACCACGTGCCACATACTGGGTCACAGTCATGTGCAGTGCTGATGGCCATTTCCATTATCACAGCCAGCGTTGTGCCTGGCGTGTGGCTTAGTGGCAGGTCAAAGTGTTACACTGCATTTATTTGAAGCTATTTTGTATGGGTCAAAAAAAATGCTTGTTAAAGGTTAAAATACAATGCTGAATCCCTTTAAGAGCACTGGAGGGAGTCGGGTGTTGCTGTGAGCTCAGGGGTCTTGGAGGTTGGTCCAAGGGGAGTTGGCTGTCCTTGTATGACACGCTTCCAGAAGGAAGCCAAGACAAACCACAAAGGAGGTGTGATGGCGAAGGAATGCTGCCTAAGTGGAGTAGATTCTGTTTCAGAAGTGATGCTGGAGAACTACTTAAAATTGGCCTGTGCTAATAATTAAAATTAACTTATTTCCCTTGAGTTGTCTCCAGACCCTCCCACTCCTTTCATGTTCAAGCTGTCATGTTCCAGCCTTTCCCCTCTTACTGTCATCTTCTCCCTCTCCTGCCATGTCACTTGTTCCCCTTCTCTTTCTTTTCTTTTCCTCCCTCACAGTTCAGTCGCTCTGTCATTGATGACTGATACACAATCTCTTTTGTGTCTCATTTGTTCCCTCTCCTTTGCCCTCTTCTTCTTGCCCAGTTCATGTGGCTCTTGCCTGCTTATCCACCAGCATTTTCCATTATTCTCGGAATAGCTGTTTTTGCTTTTAACATCCTTCATCCTGTTTCTCGCAGACAGCAGGAAGGTTACCTGAGGCTGGATGAAGGCAGAATTGGCAAGTGATTGTGGCAAAAAAGGGAGAGTAAGAATGACTGGTGATGGAAGGGTTGGGGGAGGAGACTCCTGAAGACCTACTGGGTTAAACACCTAGAGAGAATACAGATAATGTCTTCATCATTCTGCTTTGGCAGTTACAAAGATGAAGTTTATGTCATTTCAGAGTAAATGAGTGTTTTGGGGCTCCTTGACCCCACTTTAGGAGGAAATGGGGTCATGTTGGCCGTGGTCGGTTTGCTGTTCTCTCTGTCCCCACATCTGGTGTTCCTCAAGTTAACACATAATTAATATTTAGAAAAATGAGCTACCAAGAGGCTCATGATAAATGTGCTGCTTTAGTGTGTAGCCAGCTGGAGTCTGCACATCATTTTAGGAGAGGGGATGCTCCTTGGAAGTAAAATACTCATCATACAAGTGTGAACTATTTTGCAGCTCCTTTTCAAGCAAGAAAAAAAAATGATACAAATTTTTAACTTCAGGCATGTGATTTTTTATACAAAGTCCATAACACCTTAGTTTCTCAGTATGGAGTCACTCGACTCCACTCTCAGCTCTTACAAAAATGACATGAGCAGGTACTTTGAGCACTCAACTGGATGAAGGTGTTACTTTTCCCATCCTTTTTTGTAACCCACTTCTTGCTTTAGGGTTGCTTAAAGGCCTTGTGTGCTTTGCGATCTGGTGATTTGAATTTAGTCAAACTTTAAAACAAGGAAATAATTTAACAAACCTGATAGCTGAAAAAGCTAAAAGCTGAAAAGTTTAAAAGTTTTGGAAGTCTAATGTAGTGTTTATAGCATTTAGTGCAATGGGATGACAAATTCAAATTGAAAATTTAGGTTAGAAAAATTATGTCTTAAATTGTATCAGACACAAATAACAATTTGCTGAACACAACATCCAGACATGCTCATGCTTTTGGAACCACATGATGTTCCCTGGTGGTTTCATTTATTGTAATAGTTTCTAGAAATAATTAAATGTTTAACTCAAAGATTATGATTATATTTATGATAAGACATGGTTGGAACTTGTTCAAGCATTATTTTAAGGCAAAATAGTTAGATCTGTGGAAAATGAAGCTTTTATTGAGAGAGGGCACACCTTTTCCAGTGAAAAGTTAATTTCCAGGATATATAAGTGGGTTTTTTGTTTGTTTGTTTTTTGTTTATCCAGTCAGGAAAAAGGAGGAGAGATCAAAATCACCTCAGAATCATGATTAGAACAGACAGTGGTCATTTCAGATGTTGATCAAAGTCTGGATGTGGTCTCTCATATATTAGAAGAGAATACTTAGCTGTGAGGCTGGTAATCCATCCCTCTTCCTGGAGAAATTAACCTTTAACAATTAACAATTAACGAAGTATTTAAGGTGAAGTAATTGGAAAAGGACATTTCCCAGAGCATTACTGGCACTCAAAAAATACAGGGTAGAAAGAACAGTTTGAACCTGTTTGGGGTGAGTCCCATCCACACCCACCCCTGGCCATCCTGGATGCTCTTGCACTCACTTCTCACATTAGCCTCAGTTTCCCAAGGGTGGAACAGGACTGGAAACCTTGACAAGTTTTACAGTGTGAGAAAACTGCTTCCCACCCAGCTCCCTGTAAGTGAGGAGCCTGATTGTCAGCCTGATCTCCAGCACTGGGCTCAACTTGCAGCACTGGCTTTTGGCAGCCTGTGTGATTTGAAGATAGAGAAAATGTCACAGAGAATAAATAACATAAAGATGAAATTCTGGCTCAAGTTGCATTTTCTGAGAACGTCATTCTCCCTTTGCTCTGGTTGACTTCCCAGAATCTTCCTTGCTTACTGCTTTGCCTTCAAATCCACCCATTAAATGTTACGTTTATCCTACTGGTTTTAAGGCTTAGTTGATACACCAGTAAATCGACTACAAGGATCAGGAATCATGAAATCATAGAATTGTTGAGGTTTGAAAAGACCTCCAAGATCATCAAGTCCAGCTGTAATGCATGGGAAGCAGCTGAAATTAATTGGGTTGTAATTGCATGCGCATCCCAAAATCTGATGGTGGTGATGATTACACATGACCCTTTTTCCATGACATGACTTTTCAGATTCCTGGAAGAAATTAATTGGCCTCTCATTAAAAGAGACTTTATTTTTGTGTCCACACACCAATTGCATAGGAAATCAGCAAAATTTCTGTTAGTGGAACCTGATATCAAGGAACGACAACTTACAAACTTCATTCTGTGAAATGCACAAGTTATAATCCCCTAATAAATAGGATTGATGAAAACTCCTCATTACCTTTATAATTACTTTACAGAGTGTTGTTCTCTGAGGGAATTAATTTTATTTTACCTGGCTGGTAGGAAAAATTCTGTAAGGGATTTGGAGGTATCTATTAAAACTTAAATACATGTATTAGGGCTTGATGCTTGAAATAACAGCCCAGCTTTCTCATCACTGTATGTGTCACACCTAGTTTTGACTGGGAAAGGAAATTACTGCATTATACCCCATTGGTAATTTCATACTGAAAATTAATAGCCAGTGCTGAACCAGCAGTGGATGAGGATCCCACAGCGTGATGAATTCATTCCTTGGTACCATCCTTCACCACCCTGACCACCCTGAAGCCTCCTGCAATCCAAAGCATGGGTGTTACATGTGGAGAGACAGAAATCCTCCATCATGTCCAAAGCCATGGACACATTTCATCCCCGCTGCCTGGAACTCCAGAGGAGCATTTCCTTTGCACAGTGTCCTCTGCTATATTGTGCTTCCCAAGTTCAAAAATGCAATTTATTTTGCAACATTCTGTGCTACAGTGCTCCAGGGCAGTGGTGGTTTTGGTACAGAACTGCTCCCACCTGCCTTGCTGGGATATTTTTGGATACTCAATGAAATTTGAAAAGAAAGTTTAGAAAGGGAGCTGGAGAAAAGTTTTGTGCCCTGCAAGAGACTCATTCCAAATGGGCAGGCGGTGCTGGAGGCAGCAAGGGAGCAGGAGAAGCTGGGCTGGAGTGATGCCAGAACAGCTTCCCAGGGAATTCACAAGCAGAGACAGATTTTTGAGGGCCTTTTTTATATTGCAAAAGAAAGCAAGAACTTGGCAGCATGGCCTGAGAAGATATCACTGGTTTTCTGCTTGTTTTAATAAGTGGGCAGAATGTAGCAGGGTTCTAGCAGAGTTTGCTGAGCTGGAAAAATCAGGGGAAAGCTGGGAAAAAGCGAACTTTTTTTTTTTTTTTTTAAAATTTAATTGATTTTTGAATGAAGCATGGGATCACAGTGTGTGAGTAAAGTAACAGTGAGCCTGACATCACCTCCAGTTCAGGGGTATCTGTACTTCCGAGGTGCTGCCTTGTTGGGATGAACTCGGGGAGTGAAGTGTGTCTGCTTCCACAGGGCTTGACACGTGAAAACAAAGCAAAGAATAGGTTCAAGAAAACAATCGAAGTTGTTACTGGCACCAAATCCTTAAAGAGAGCTCAGAGCAGAATCCAAGCTCAGCACAGCACTTCAGAGATGTCAGCTACTGTCACTGTCCATCTCTGTAAACAGCTACAGCTTAATTTCATTTATTCCTCAAGTGGGAGGTCCAGTCATTTTTCAGGATCAGTGCCTGTTTACCAACTGATTCGTCTGGATTCTTGTCGTGAGTAGTTAGCACTCACTGCTCTTAAAGACTTCACCTGTCAGAACAGATCAAACCCATCAAAGGAAAAATCGCTGCTTTTACAACTGTCCTGGCTCTGATGAAGACACGGAGTTTATCATTCTTTTCTCTTTGCTAGGTCGTAGCCTACCACTACTGCCAGGCTGACAACGCCTACACCTGCCTGGTGCCCGAGTTTGTGCACAACGTGGCCGCGCTGCTGTGCCGCTCGCCGCAGTTTGTCGCGTACCGGGAGCAGCTGCTGCGCGAGCCCCACCTGCAGAGCCTGCTCAGCCTCCGCTCCTGCGTGCAGGACCCCATGGCCTCCTTCCGCAGGGGGGTCCTGGAGCCCCTGGAGAGCCTGCACAAAGGTACTGACGCTCCCCGCGCTCGCCCCAACCTCCCATGCACGTTTTCTTACCGTGATTTTAAAAATGATGCTTAATTGGATCTGGGCATTTAAACGAAGTGATGGATTAATCTGTCTGCATCGCTTCTCGAGCTGAAGAGAAGAGGTGGGATCTGGAGAAGCTGGGAAGGCTGAGAATTGTGGAATGGTATGTGTTGGAAGGGACCTTAAAGCTCATTACATTCCACCCCCTGCCGTGGGCAGGGACACCTTCCACTCTCCCAGGGTGCTCCAAGCCCCATCCAGCCTGGCCCTGGACACTTCCAAAGATCCAGGAGCAGGCACAGCTTCTCTGGGGACCCTGTGCCAGGGCCTGCCCACCCTCCCAGAGAGGAATTTTTTCCCAGTATTCCACTTAGCTTTCCCTTTTCTTGCTTCTTTGATATCCCAAACCTGTCCTTTCGGTTCTCAAGGTGAAAACAAGCAACCAGTTCCATTCACAGTGCAGCTTACAGCAACATGCTCTGATTGATTTGTGTAGGGGTGACATTATTTCCCTTTCCCTGACACTGTTTATTGGACTTTGGAGAATCTGAAGCTTTCACCAAAGGTCTGGTATCACAGAAGTCCATAGAAACCCTGTGTAAAGCTTCTGGCAGAGCTGGTGACAAGCCTTATCCTGATTACAGACTTAGAGCTTTTTCTAGTACAGCATTGATTTCGTCTTCTTTTCTTTCTCCGCTCTGCAATTTATAACTAATTCATTGTGACAGTCACTAAATTTAAGATCTTTGCTTGTTGCCATGAAAACTGGCAGAGCATTGCAGAGTTCAAGACCGTTGTCCTGCAAAATCATGTTTATCACTGTGCCTGTGCTGCATCTTGGTTGCAAAAATAGTTCAGATAATTTTGTTACCACCCTACACTCTACAGTGTAAGATCCAACATGAAATAGATGCAGCTTCTGCCAGATTCAAAGCCCTGATGTTCAAATCAGCTCTTCAAAACTGTATCCAAGCTCTGAGCAGCAGCATCTGGGTCCAGCCTGCCCAGTTCCACCAGGCACAAAGCATATGGAGAGCCAACACAGCATGACAGCAGTTGGTTTTCCTGGCATGGAGAAATGTCACTGTGGAAAGAGCGTGGTTGCTCTTTCCTATCATCACTCTTGGCAAAAAGAAAAAGAAAAGGATACATTTAAGAACCGCTGCTCTAAAGGAAAATAATTCCTGGTTATTACAGTAGCTCCTTGGGAGATGTTTCAGCTCTTGAATTCAGAGTGTTTCAGAGAATTCTTATTTTTCTTGTCAAGGAGGTTGACCCCCATCTGGCCCTAAATTCTGAGAGGTGGAAAAATTTTATATGAAACCTTTTGTTTTTCGTCCTGGGTTCTGCACTCAACACAGCTCCAACGGAGCCACTGACCAGGACTCCCACTTTTCAAACCTGCTGGTTGAGAGTGCTGGCAAGCTAATTTGCACAGTGTTCTCTAACAAGATGAACAGTATCTGGCAATTGGTTCTAAAATATATAATGTTTAAGACTCTGTAAATATATCAGCAGGTCTTTTACAAGGTGCTGTTGAAGCTTTATTGCTACTGGGACAAAACTATTGCACAGATGTTAATGGTGAACGTCACTGAGAAAGATTCATGTTTCTCAAATACATATATATATATGTGTGTTGGAGGTTTTTTTAATGTCAAGGATTCTAAATAATATATAGGAGAACAAAGTTTGCCTGCTTTCTCCTCTCTCCCTTAGGCTTTATGAGGAACATGAGATGTGGGTTTAAAACTCAGGCACTACATTCACTCCAAGATTTCAGAGAGGAATAAAGTGTATAAAATCTCACTGAGAAGTTAACTGAAAAAGCAGTTAGGGTAATTTTAGTGCAAAATACATATTTTTTATGTGTATGTTTACAGTGCAGTTGACGTAAGGCAAGGACAAGTTGCTCAGCAGTCCCAATCACACGGTGTTTGCGCGTGTCTGTTCCCCCTGGAATTACCACAGGGACCACAGGCTCTCATCATCAGTGAACATTCTGTGCTGGAGTTTTACAGAAAAGTTTCTGGAGCAATTTCGAGCCAAAAGAAAAACTCTGCTGCTGCTGGGAATACTGACCTTTTTGATAATAGGGGTTTATCTGTAGTACTTTACAGTTCAGGACTTGTAGTACATGTGAATAGCATATGCCATCAATAGACTCAGATTTCACATTTTACTCCTGGTTTTGAGTCTTATTAGGCAAAATTACCTTTGAGAAGATACCCCTTGAGCTTAAGATACAAGCCCAAAAGTATCTCTGTCATTAGTTGTAAAGCCATACTTAACTCTCAGTGTCTGACATGGAAGAAATGAGACTGCATTGTCAGCGTCACCTGGGTTACTATATTCTCCAGAAGCAAAAAAATCCTGTTTAAACAGTCCATGATTTACTTCTTGTAGGATTTTCAAGGCCAGGTTGGAACAACCTGGTCTGGTGGAAGATGTCCCTGTCCCCAGATGGAGGGTGGAACAAGATGACCTGTAAAGGTCAATCTGCAGTTAAAAAGGTGCTGCTGCTGTGGGTGTTTTCTTCTTTGGCAATATCTGGTCATGGTTTAAGTCTGTAGTGATGTTGCAGTACCTTATGGTTGCATGTCTATAGCCTCTCCAATAAATGCTTTTTCTCTTTCTCTCAGAGAGGAAGATCCCTGATGAAGATTTCATTATATTAATTGATGGTTTAAATGAGGCTGAATTTCACAAGCCAGATTACGGAGACACCATAGTATCATTCCTGAGCAAAATGATTGGAAAATTCCCTTCCTGGCTGAAGCTGGTAGTGACAGTCAGGACAAGTCTACAGGTATGTTGAGACCCAAAACAGGGATAAACTCTGTCATTGTTGTGATGGACTTTGGTAAAGAAGATCTTACTGGATGATCTGGATTTGCTCAAGACCCTTTATTTCAGGTTATCCTTTTGGCTTTTTCGTTCTTGAATTTACATCCATGTTCCCAGGCTCACTCTACAGCTTTGGAAGGATCTAATCCATTGTCACTTATTCATGTCAATAAACGTTCGTCAGCAAATAGCTCAGATCATTTTGTGAGACAGCTCACATGCCAGTAGGAGCCATTAGGAAGGCAGGGCCTGGTGTCTGTCAGCCTGTGCAGCTAAAGAACATCCTCAGCTCCATGTGGAAGGGCAGAGGAATTCGGATCTTCATTCCCTTCAGTGTGACCCAGAGCATGATGATTTCAGTCTGATTAGCCCAAGATGTTGCTCAGCTCAAGACTGTTGGGAGCAGGTGTGGAACTCAGCAGGGAGCTGAGTCTGGTTCCAGCCCCATCAGGGCAGCCAAGCCCCTACATGGTCCTTTTTCACTGGGAATGGCAGCTGCTTCCCAAGATCCAGGAGAGCACAGACTATTTGCTGTTCAGTGCTGGTGTCCATTTTTTGCTCAGTTATGGAGTAAATTAAATATCATTTGGAAGAAATCTTTTTGTAATTGCAAGTAAATTGCATCTCGATGGCTTAAATTCCTCATTTAATTAGGGCTTTTGCATCCCTAAAATCTTCACTGCACCTTGAGTTCGCACTGTGCTCTCGCTCTCTGTTTTGTTGGCGAGCTTATGGCTTTTCTGGAGTCGGCCTTGTACAGATCTGTTGCCTCACTTCTCCTCTCCTGACAGCGGCTGAGAGCACATGAGACAAGAATTCCTTTGGAGAGGCCTTTGATGATCTTTGGTTTATGTTGAATCAGGAAGTAGATGAGCATTCCCTGAGCACAGTGTCCTGCAGCAGACAGACATAGCTGCTTTGCATTGGAAAATACTCACTGTTATCTGTCCTGATGTTTCTGTGCATCTGTGGATGTGGAGTGCAGAGGGATGCTCCCAGGGAGGTCTTGGTCTCAGCTTCAGCAAGTTTTTTATGGCCTCAGATCTGTCATTTGGATGTCCATTCCCTCTGACTGGACAGCAGAAGGGGTGGGAGGTCAATCCATGGTTGGGGGGAATCGGAATAACAAGGGCACTGCTCTGTGTGAATTTACCAGCCCTTTTCGTGTGTGTACTGTTAGAAACAGTGTCCCTTGTTTTTATTTCAGTCATGTTTCACACACAGCCTGCTTGATTATAGATGAGAGTGTGAGGCCCTGAGGGCACAAACTGCTGTTAGTGTTCTCGCCCTGATGGAGTCTTAAAGGAGTCTCAAAGGTGCTATTGTAGTAGAAATTTAGTTTACTTAATGAATAGTAAACACTGCCAGCATGAGTATCTTTTTTTCTTTATTTCTTTGTAGGAAATAATTAAGCTGTTGCCCTTCCACAGAATATTTTTGGATAGACTAGAAGAGAATGAAGCCATCGACCAGGACCTGCAGGCATATATCCTTCATCGAATACACAGCAGCTCGGAGATCCAGAACAACATCTCACTCAATGGCAAAATGGACAACACTACGTTTGGCAAACTCAGTTCTCACCTCAAGACCTTGAGCCAAGGATCCTACCTATACCTGAAACTTACTTTTGATCTCATAGAGAAAGGATACCTAGTTCTAAAAAGCTCCAGCTACAAGGTGGTCCCAGTGTCCCTGTCCGAAGTGTACCTGTTGCAGTGCAATATGAAGTTCCCAACACAGTCTTCCTTTGATCGGGTCATGCCTCTCTTGAACGTAGCAGTGGCTTCTCTGCACCCATTAACAGACGAACATATTTTTCAGGCTATTAATGCAGGTAACATTGAGGGCACTTTGGAGTGGGAGGACTTTCAGCAGAGGATGGAGAACCTTTCTATGTTTCTTATCAAACGTAGAGACATGACGCGAATGTTTGTTCATCCCTCTTTCCGAGAATGGCTTATTTGGAGAGAAGAAGGTGAAAAAACCAAGTTTCTTTGTGATCCAAGGTAAGCGAACACTCTGAGAAATCAGAGCTTACCAGTGTGTTACTCTGCACTGTTACCTGCGTCATTTTATTTTACAAAGTTGCACATGGCTGCAGTTACCCAGCTTTGCTCTGTGTACACTGTAGGTCTCTACATTCTGTACTGATCACCTGAGGTCTTCATGTTGTTCATGGAAAGAAACAAACACCCCTGGGCACACACCTGACTTGGAAAACCTGACAGTCATCTTTAGAATGAGATGACCTGTTCCTCAGAAGGCTCCAGACTGTCTAGCTCAGTTATCACCAGGGGCAGGTTACTCCTGCCTGCTCAGTCCTGGAGAAGGGGAATCATCATCCCTTTCTCCAAAGGTATCAAAAGCACAGGAAGTGGAAGATAAGAAGTGGAAAGATGAGTAGTGTGGATACATCTTTTGCAATTTCTTCTTTTTCAAGAACAAGTTCTTTTTCACAATACAAGTTGTGCTTCTCATAGATGTACAAATTTTTTTGAAAACAAAACAAAGAGCAGAATTGTTCTGTAGTGATTTTGGACTGTAAATGCATCTGTAATCTCTGTCCTGACAGCAGCTGAGTTCCTGGCTTAGCTCACAGTGAACAGAATTTAATCACGGTTAGATTTGTATTCTCTAAGCCCAGTGATCTCTATCAACAACATTACTTTTGTTTCTAGTGACAAGTAGAAACAAACGATCTGACTGTAATTCTCATAGTTTATCCTCATAAGTTTTGCTCAATTTTTCTGCCCATTTCTTAAAATATGATTATAATCATCAGGGAAACACTCAGATTCAAGGCTGTGTCAGTGACCCAATGGTCAGTCTGAAGACAATCTCATGGTATCTCCTGGAGCTGGAAAGCGCCTGGCTGATCAAGGCAGCTGTGGCTGTTAGTGGTTTCAGAGTAATTTACCACTTTAAATTTTGGGGTAGACAGGCTGCAGTAGAAAAATAGGAAATAGCTTCTCTCAGTGGTCATCTTCCTGTTTTTAGTGGGTTCTGACAATATTCCTGCTGAGCGAGCCCTTGGTAAAGCATCTCACAGCAGCAGGTGCCTTCAGATCAAAGAGTTGTTTAATATCCTTACTTGGAAGTCACTGAGTGCTTGTCACCAGGTAATGCTGTTCTGCCCTGTTTGCAGGGTCTGTGTGGTGCTTGCTCCAATGGAGCTGAGAGCTTCCTCCATCCCAGTCACTCCTACCTGGTGCTACTGGTTTTGTGTGGCCTGGCTGCAAGAGAGCTTGCTATCAGCTGGGTGAGGGGACAGCAGCCATTACTCCTGGCAATTATCACTGATCACACAGCACCTGCCAGAATGATCCCTAGCAAGAGTAACTCAGAAAAATCACTGCTTTCCAAATCACTGCTTTCCATCATTACCATGAAAATAGAATCTAGCTACAGGATGCTTGCCTGGTGAGTGAGGCATGCTGTGGGTGGTAGCAGTGCCTATGGCTGAGTAACCTGGGGACTGTGGGTCCAGAAATTCTCTTCATCCTCACAGTGGTAGGAAAGGGCATTCTCAGAATGCCAGATTCAGAAGGAAATTCAAATGTGCTGCATTTTAGATGGTTTTGCACTGAAACAAAACGTGTAATCAGCACAAAGGGACAAATCAGACTGTGTTCACTCAACAAGTCACCAGAAAGATTTTTGCTCAACATTTGGGTTTGGTTCTGCTTTTCCCAAGCATCACAAACACATCGTTCTGCCCTCAAGACAATTTAGGAGATTTTCAGGTATCACTTTCCATCTCATATATGCCATTAATGTGAGGAAATTAATGGTGACTTTATGGGGACCACTCATGCTCTATGCAAGCAGGGTATCCCCACAGAGCTGACCTGGCTTAGCTCCTTCCCACAGGCAAAAAGAAGTTCCAGTGCATCAACAGGCTCTCACTGCCATGGCATGAGCCCATACATACTGGAGGACTGATATACATCTCTGGTGTATAATGTGCACTAATTGCATTATGCTCTTACGGTAACTAGAGAAACCAGATACAATCCAGAGATTAATGGAGAGGGATCCCTGAGCTACCACACTCCTTAAAATCCTCCTGTCCAGCTGATACAGAGCTCAAAGCATGGGAAACCCTGAGCAATAATTAAGATAAGTAATGATTTTTCATTTTATTTCTTGGAAGAGAAGCAAAGCTGGCCACTGACAGAGCTCACAGCAGTAGCCTGTGAAAATTTGTCTTCATCTGGTTTGTTCACAGCCAGATGGATTTCTTTCTGCTCACTTGGGAATTGAGAAGACATGACAACTGTACAGAGCACTCCTCAGGATTGTCATACGTGGAGCAATGTGACCGTGCCATGTCAGTACATGAAGGTTGCTGAGGCTGATATTTCTCCCTGCAAGAAGAGCTTTGAAGTGAAATGTGGGTTTGTGAAGCTGCTTTTAATTGACTGACCTTGACAGAGTGTCCAGGTGTGAGGCAATTATGAAGGAAATTGGGATAATGGGCCTCGTATCCACTCATATCCCAGCACTGCAGCTGGGATAATCTTGCTGATTTCATTAGTGAGAGCGAGCTCTCATGTTCTCAGAAGCATGGAAAAGAGGGGAGGGGAGGGGAGAGGAGGAACACAGTGTCCAGGAATTACCACATTTTTCTATGCCCTAAGAAAAACAGCAGATCTCCACCCTCTGGGGCTGTAGTTAGCCTGTTGAGATGCTGACCCTCTTCTTTGAACCCTCATCATGCGTTTGCTGTCCAAAGCAAAGGCTAATTGGCTCTGAAGGGTAATGTTCTCCCTGCTGGCCTCCTCCGAGAGGAACCCCTCCTAGCCCCTCTTTTTTAACACAGGGCTCCATTGGGGCGTTTGTCAGAGCACTTAACCGGCATTGCAGTAACGACCTCCCCAGCCTGTCAGGCCAGCACATCAACCAAGTGGCTTCCTTGACAAATAACATAAAACATTTTAGGGGAAGACTCAATCCTTTGTGACTGGTGCATGGAGAAAAGGGTTCTTACTGCACATTCCTCTTACACTTGTATTCCTAACCTAAATTCTGCCCTAATCCAGTGCTTCTTTCTGCCCAGACTTAATCAGAAACCTCTATGCAATTATTTTCCATGCTTTTACAACACTAATAAAATGTTTTATCCTTGCGCTGCTGCTGAAGGGGCTATGAGTGAGACAGAAATGAAATTAGTTGCCCTGGCAAGGCAGTAAGAGAGCTGTAGTCAGATATGGACCCCAGAAGTAAAATTACTTTATCCAAGTTTAAGTATAAACATCTGAGTTACTTGTCTAGACTTGCTTTATAGTCAGAGGAGAGAAATTAGAGTGATTCATTTCATCCTGAGCTAAAAGGCTACAGTAGGTCAGATGAGGAGTGCCTGGGACATGTCTCCTCCAGCTGAGTTATGAGGAATCTCAGGATGAGATGAGATGAGATGAGCTCCCCAGGAGATGTCTCCAGTATTGACAGGGGTGGGTGAGGTGAATCTCTCCAGACTGCTCCTCTACCCCACATACAGGGCTTTGAAGCAGATTCACAGATTTTCTTTCCTTGTTCAGGAAAGCCAAGGTGGAAAAAAGATACACTCAGTGCTGTTGCCTGCATATATGAGTATCCCAGTTTGGGCTTTTGTGTCTCAGGGTGGCCCTGGACCAACCAACGTTGTGTGTGCTGCTGGTGGTGGCTGAGGGAAGAGGCTCTTTGTGCTGCATGGGGGTGTCCCAGCATCCATGGGATCATAGCAAAATGAAGCATTTTAGATCTTCACCTCAAATGCTTCACCTCTGGCTTGGTGAAGCCAAACCTCACCTAATTTTAGGGGCCTGCCATCCAGGTGTCTGTTGCTCAGGCAGTCATTCCCATCTCCTTGAGTCCTTGGAGCAGTTCATCTGGCCTGTTGTAGCTGCTGGCTGAGGTGAGCTGATCCCCAAACCCCAGTCCCTGGCCTGGCCTCCAGGGTCACTGAGGCATGGACTTGCTGCCCCAGGGAGGTGACCTGTGCAGGGCTGGAACTTGGCAGGGATGTGCCAGAGTGCCTTTGGTGCCTTTGATGTGGGTTTGCTCCTGCTTGCTGTTCCTTGGGCAGTGGGTTTTGAAGAATAAGCATTTTATGAACCCACAACAAGGCCATTTCCTCACCTCTTCCCTCTTCTTCTACATCCATAAACCAAATCTGTTCCTCAAACTCCAAATCAAGATACACTGCATGGGTAAACATGCAGCAGTGATCCAGGCAGAAGGATACAGCTCTCATCTGACACACGAGTTGCTATAGTTTCTGGCAGAGCTGTCTTTCAGTACAATACTCCGTAGGTATTTTACATTTCCCTTTTTCTCTTGGGATCATATTGCAAGTGGAGACTTTTCCTACACAAAATTAATGTTTTTATGGATTACCCAGCAAAATGATAGAGTGAAGGCTTTAGAGCAAAATCAGGGGGTTTTGTTTTATTTTGATGGAATGCTGAATCTGACAAATAACAGTCCTCAGTGTAAAGATAATTCATTTAGAAAGTTGGGAGAAAAAGAAGTTGGTGAAAGTGATATTTCTAACAGTTTAGGGATACAACAGACAGCTTTAAATGGGGAGTTGGCCCTTGCGTTACAGGCTTAACTTCTTAAAAACTGTGCATGGATTAATAAGACTCCCAAAAGCCCTTAAAATACACTCAGATTGATTGTTAGCTGAAATGATCAAGTGTTCAGCAAAACCCAAGGTAGATTTTAATTGTTTTCTTCATATCCATGAGGGGTGGATTTTACTCAGAAAGCAAAGGCATTGTTTGAATTCAAGGTAATGCAGAGTAGTAGGTTTAGAATTTATTTGAATTCCTTATATATTAGGCAGAGAATTAAAAATAATGCAGTGCCCACTAGCACCTTGTGGGGCCTGAGGTGGAATAATCAGGTTTTCCACATTGGTTGGCAGCAGCGCCCACCCTCAAGGGTCTGCCATCATGATTTACTATTGCTCTACATTTGGAATTACCTCTCTTAATGTCTTTTTCATTGCTCCAGAGTGCCAGTTTTGTAGCTCTGCAAGTGTTGTAGCTCACAGTGGGTTTTCTGAGTGCCCCAGGCAGGGGTACAGGCAGCACTTGCCACATCAGCACAGCCACAAGGGACGTGTTGTTGGTTATTTTAGCATCCTCAGCCATGGGCTGGATGCCACATGCCACCAAAATACATGAGGTCAGGTTATTTCCTTGTCCAGCCTGCTGTCATCTGCACCGGTGCAAGGCCTGTGCTCAGTTAGTGCAGTTTATTACCAGATCACCGTGGGATGTGGTTGTTCAAGATCCTTTCCACAGCTCTAATTTTGGCAGAAGTGTGGCATGTGGTAGAAGTGGTGGCTGAGCTGTCATTTGGGACAGAACTTCCTCTACACACATTGCATGGGAACGAGAGCACAACATTTCTCATTCTTTTAATTTACCCCTCAAGCCATATTTAGTGAGTGCCATATTTGTGAATCACAAAGATGAGTCCATCATCATGTCCTCCATTAAATTGAAGAGGCAAACCCAATCTGTTCACCAAGTATGGAGTGCTGACTATGAGAATACAACTTTCAGGCTTCCCATATGTCTTCTAGAAAAAAAAAAATTGATTGCATGACTTGGAACCCAGTACATTTTGAAATGTAAAAAGAATGGGCAATAAGTCAACAAAATGAGTGTAGGAAACTTACCATATGCAAATTGCACATCTCAAGACGTTAATCAGAGAGTCATGGAGTGATTTGTGTTGAGAGGACTTCAAAGTCCACCAGGTTTCACCCCTGCCATAGTCAGGAACACTTTCCACTACACCAGGTTGCTGCAAACCCCATCCACCCTGGCCTTGGACATTTCCAGGGATCCAGGGGCAGCCACAGCTGCTCTGGGCACCCTTTGCCAGGGCCTCACCAATCTCACAGGGAACAATTTCATCCCAGAATCCCATCGATCCCTGCCCTCTGGCAGTGGGAAGGCATTCCCCCTTGTCCTGTCACTCCAGACTCATGTCCAGTGTCTCTCTCCAGCTCTCTTGGAGTCCCTTTCTAATCTCAAGAGGAAATCAGAGGTCAAAAATAAATTACTAAAGCCACTGGTAGCAAGCTGGGGATCTGTAACAGGGATTTAGCAGTGCAGTGAGGTGACGTTTCTGCAGGTTTTCCCCTGACCTGAAGTCAGAGCTGCAGCTGCAGTGTCAGTTGGAAGAGACAAGGAGAAAAGGCAGACAGATTTTAAATAATGACAGTTGAGGTGGAGAGCAGATGTGATCACTGCCACCATAAAGGACTTCAGTAGAGCAGCTTATTTTAACTGGCTCATTAGACATGCAAACCTCAGCATTGGGAAGCAGTGGGGGTTAAGTTACTGTCCTCATAAAATCATCTCTTTTTCTTCTGGGCTTTAAATTTCTGTCTGCTGGGCCATTTTCACAACTAAATGGAAGAAAATATTCACAGAATAATCCATCCTGTGGCACTGAGCCACCAAGAAGAGAGGAGTAGAGTTAACCAGAACCTGACTGAAGAAAGAAATGTTACTGAATTTCTTCCTGTTATTTTATTCCTCAAATATTAAGATCCACTTCTAGAGCAAAATCATCTTCCAGCAGTGCAGGAGAGAGTAACCTTGACTGTTTCGTTTGAATATTTTTTTATAATATGAATTCCTTCTAAGTTAATTTGCAATTCTAACATCAGAAACTACTTTACAAAAAATCAATAAGTCAGTTTGGGTGATAAACTGGTCCTTCAAGAGGGGCTCCTGGAGCTGAGCTTGGCCTTCCTGCTGGAGAGACACCCAAATATCCTTCTGCAAGGGAAGAGGCTCTGGGCTTTGTCAGAGCACACATCAGTCTCTGCACTGCAGTTATGACACTACACTTGGCAGAGCTGAATAAAATGTGCATACATAACTTTTGAAGACCAGATTCACTGGGCACAGTGTCAAATCTCTTGATTTTGGAAAGTTTTCCTGGGATTGGCTGGAAGAAGGGAGATGTGGGTGTAAATCAGGGAATTTGGACTTCGGTAGGTTCAGAAGTGAACAGGGCTGATTCTCATTTATTTTTTGCTTGTCTTTGATGCTGCAGTGCCTTAATACTGAAGTAATTTTATACCCTTTAAAATCTTTTTTACCTGAGAACTAGAAGAGTTTAGATGACACACAGATCTGGAAGCTTTTAATATTTTCTTTTATACTTAATCATTCTTTACTGCTCTTTGGTCACACCAGTATTTTATCAGTGAGACTTTTTCCTTTTCCATCTGTGACATGAGGAATGGGGTCACCTGGGGACTGTGTTTGAGGTACCAACATCCTGCATCATCTTGCTTTGCACCCAGAGCTGTGTGTGAGTCATGTTTGGGTGGATAAGGGAGCAGTTGTGTAGAGATCAGATCCAGCATTCATTTAAAGTGCATGGAGTGACAGGACAAGGGGGAATGGCTTTAAACTGACGGAGAGTAGGTTTAAATTGGGTATTAGGAAAATATTCTTCCCTGTAAGGGTGGTCAGGCTCAGGGTGCCCAGAGCAGCTGTGGCTGCCCTTTGATCCCTGGCAGTGTCCCAGGCCAGGCTGGACATGGCTTGGAGCAGCCTGGGACAGTGGGAGTGTCCCTGCCATGGCAGGGGTGGGACTGAATGGGCTTTAGGGTTCCTTCCAACCCAAACCATTCCATAATTCCCCATAACCTCATGTGCAGCCTTCTCTTACTGTCCTTAGAGCTGCTGTAGGTGTGCACTGGTTTGTGCTGTGTAGGGTGTTGGAATGCTTAGAGACTCATTTTTATGTCTTTTTTACATATAAATATATATATATATATATATATGCTTACACATAGATAATTATGCATCTGTGTACACTCTGTATATATGTCCATACACACACATACACACACATGTATGTATCCATGTAGGCAGACTCCTGACCATTACAGGAGTTGATACAGGCACGGAGAGCAGATTAAAGCTGCAGGAGCTGAGCTGGCAGGACTATGAATTTTTCACCAACAACAAAAAAAAAAATCTTACATTAAAAATAGAAAAATCTCTGATGATGAACTCTGCGGTGGTGAAATTCAGAGCATATCATTTCATTGAGCTCCTTGATGTAGAAATCATTACTGCCACTCTGCTGTATTAAAGAAAAAAAAGCCTATGCTCTTGCAGTCTTGTTTAGTTTCCAATTAATGTTGACAGAACAAGTATTTATCAAGCAGCTGAAAGCCAAGGTCTGGGAAGCATTGCAGAGGTAATGTATTACTCATGAATACTGTACTTTATTCTGGAGTAGTTTGTACATGCCTTATTCATAGCACCAAAGTCATGTCTATAATTAAATTTAGGTAAATACCCTTCCAACTGCAGCTGAAAATCAATTTAGGAGCTGACTGTGGAACCTGGTCCTATGTGTCAAGTGGGAGCTGCACTTCAGCTCTTGCTGCGAAGAGCAGGCACCTCAGAAGCTTCTGTATTTTCAATTCTTGCGTAAGATTAATGCAGTTATAGATTCATTCAGAGCCTTCCTAAACATTCTCAAAGAGTTTTTCACCAACAAAAACCTGGTATTATTTGCTATCCTGTGATGTGGAACACAGAGGCAGAGGGGCATGGCTGGAGAGTCCTTGTGCACAGCCACTCAGTCTGGAGCAGGAAGATGCAGCTCCTGATCCCCTGGCTGAGGATCTCCCCAGAAAGGGAAGGAGCTGATGGCTCTGAATTGTAAAATCTTGGACTGATGGAATTGTAAAATCTTAGAATGGTTTGTGTTGGAAAGGACCTTAAAGGCCATTCAGGCCATGGGCAAGGACACTTTCCACTAGGCCAGGTTGCTCCAAACTCAGTCCAACCTGGCGATGGACATTTCTAGGGATGGGGCAGCCACAGCTGCTCTGGGAAACCTGTGCCAGGGCCTCATCACCCTCACAGGGAAGCATGTTTTCCTAATGTCTAATCTATACCTACTATCTGTCAGTTTGAAGCTGTTCTCCCTTGATCTGTCACTCCAGACCCTTGTCCGAAGTCTTTCTCCAGCTCCCTTGTCAGTGACCTGCAATTTTTTGAGCTTGCACCACCAACCTTTGGGTGGAGGTGAACACCTTGGCCCCTCTCAAAGCCCATGGCAGCACTGTGAGTCTGGTGACTTATTGGGATGGACTGAGTGTATTACAGCAATTACAGGTTTTCATAATCTGGCTGAATGGGG
>VYXF01005275.1:133008-164008 GCA_013397295.1 Polioptila caerulea | reverse complement strand
TATATATATATATATTCTAATGCAACAGTCAAGATTTCTGTAGCATCTGTGATTATCTTCAGAGGGCTATTCTCAAAATATCTACCCTTTTCCTTGGTCCTGATGGTGATTCAAGGAGCTTATTTATGGGCTTGATAGTAGTATAACTATTTTTAAATTATTTTAACTGTTTATTATAAAATTGCTTTCTCTTTCCAACTTCACCATGCTGTGTTCATGAAATTTAATATTGACCTTTTAATGTCCTGCATTGTGTCATTTCAAAAGCAGCGTTTAACAGTGGCTCAAATTCCTGAGCTCTTTTTCCCTCAACGCAAGCAGATACTTTTCTTGGTTTAGCTCCCTGAATTTTAAGGAAACAAGTACATGGAGCTGTTACTTATAAGAGCTTGTCTAATCTTTTGCTTCTTTTGGTGATAAAACCCTTTCAAGTGACAAATCTGTTGATTGCTAGGGTGATGCTGCAGATTATCTTTCACACAGAGGAATTAGAGGTTGCAGCTGAGTCCAGCAGCGGGTTGGGATGATGATTCCTGCACGTCTTCCTTCAGATGAAACAAATCCCACCTTGTGCTGCTGCTTTTGTTCCACCAGCATCATCCCAGTCCCAGTCACAGAGACCGGACCCGGACCCTGGTGTTTTGCAGGGGTGGAAGTGGCCACCCAGCATGTGAGAAAGCAGAAATCGGGGTTTGCATAGCAAAACAGAACTAAATGTGCAGTTCAAGATGCCTGTGCAGTTTCCATGGAATCGGCAGGCTTTCCTGGGAAATCAGTAGCAGAACGGGCACACTCACGGCATGGCTCCTGCTGGAGTCGCCATCACACCCCTCTGCTCTTCCATCCAGCTGTTCACTCCCATCTGTCTGTCAGCTGTGGAGAAATTGTAGCACCTTACACAGGAGGGAGAAACCTGCTTAACTATGCTCTGCCAATTAGGGATGCTGGAAAATATGTCAGACCTTTGATATATTATGATTAACCTGATCATGGACACCAATTACAAAAGTTGGAGGCAATCTGGTACAAGATACCAGGGCATACTGCTCCGGGCTGTGGTTGAAAGTTCCTGATTTTATCTTATTGTGAGCAGATGCTGTGTACTTTATTTAAAAAGAAAAAAAACAGCAATCTGTGCTCCTTAACATAGCATTTTGTGAGGATGTTGAATAGGTCTGATTGCTCACAATTAAATCCTGCTTTTCCTAGACCTTGGAGATGGTTACATTACCTTTACAAGTAATTTTCTGCAAGTTTATTAATTGACTGTGAAGGTCAGATATGGCAAATTGTCACATTATCTTGGGTGTAGTCATTATTGTCCTGAAATTCCTTTGAAGTCCAGAGACCCGGGAGGATGTGCCCAGTGTAACTGAGCAGGTTTGTAAGCGTGGATCTAAATTATTTTCTCTTTTTCAGGGTCTGAGTAAAAAAGTTGGGGTATCTTCCTCCATCCTGCAAGGGCTTTGGATCTCCTACAGTACTGAAGGTCTTTCAATGGCTTTGGCATCTCTGAGAAATCTCTACACCCCGAACATAAAGGTACTAGAGGAGGGGGAGAGCTGAGGGGTTCAGAATTCACACAAGAAGCTCCACCAGTGGGCAGTGACCATGCAGAATATTCACTGGAGCCGTGTCCAGTGTCCTAGCCAGGCTGAGCAGCTTGCTGGCTGTTTATCCTGAGCTGAGGAGAGGACCTTAGTCAGTTGAGAGTTTTTTACCATTTGGGGTAGTCCGTCAACTCCACTACTTTGACCAGGGGTCTCCTTTTCATTGCAATGAGCAAATAGTGAGTTTGTGCCTGTGCAGAATGGGATTTTTCCTTCCCAAAGATGTGGAATGCAACAATTGATGTTGGAACTTGAAATGTAAATGTCTCTGGCTTAGATAGGCAAGAACTCTGAGGTAACAGCACATCCAATAGTACGTGCTCATGCACTGGTTCAGGCACTTCTTTTGCAGTAGTAAGATGAATATGTTGACTTAGGTGAGCCCATCTCTACAGCAGAAAAGATTTCAGACGGAGATACAGGTTTGGAATTGTTTTCTCACATGGAAGGATGTTTATCCCAGGTCTTTTCCACCTGAGCGAGGTGAGCTCAGTGTCTGTCCCCATGTCCCTTCCTTGTCACTCTCCAGCATCAGGTGTAGCCCTTTCCACTGGTGCTGAGTGCAAAGGGAGCCATGCAGTGGGACAGCCAAACTAGCCCTAGAGGGGAATCCCATGGGAAAGGGGCTGAGTACAGCTCTCTCCAGCTGAGTGTTTTGGTTCCCCATCCCCTCCATGTCCCTGGCTGCTGCAACAGGGCTGGAGTGACTTTGTTCCAAAACAAAGTGTGGCTGCACCCTTCAGAGCACTTCCTAGCCACTTGGGAAATTATTAAACTGCTCCATCTGCATCAAATGGGACCATCTATTGGGCAGATGCTTTTACTCAGCATTTTATGTGCTTTGCTGTTTGCTTGGAGATGTGCTGAGGGCCCTGGTTTCTGCTGCGGTGTCACCCTGAGGATAAGCTCCTGTCTGCCCATAAAGCTCAGCCAACAGCTCTCCTTCCCTGCACAGGTCAGTCGGTTGCTGATTTTAGGAGGTGCAAACGTGAATTATCGGACGGAAGTTCTGAACAACGCCCCCATTTTGTGTGTCCAATCTCACCTGGGGTACGCAGAGATGGTGGCTTTGCTCTTGGAGTTTGGGGCCAACGTTGACGCTGCTTCAGAGAGTGGCCTGACCCCGCTGGGCTACGCAGCTGCCGCCGGGTTCCTGAGCATCGTGATGCTGCTGTGCAAGAAACGGGCCAAGGTAAAGGAGCCACACTGCTCGAAAGCTGACCTGAACTGCTTCACGTTTGTTCAAGGCTGGCTAGGAGCTGCAGGCAGGACATGGAACGCTTGCTAGGGAACATCCTCCAGCAGATGAAGCCACAAGGCTGCTTTTGGTGCTGTTTTATTCTGCTATAATGTAGTGAGTTTAAAAGTCCCACTTTGACACCAGCTCCTGAGAGTCAGTAACTGGGATCTGGAATTCAGGTCTGAGGTAGGAGCTGCCTGGTGACGCTGTGCTGGTGACCTGCATAAGGATTTTCTGGAGAAATCCTTGAACTTCACAAGGTTAAAAAGGCAACACTGCTTTTCCAGCACAAAACATTCTTTAAATATCTCCCTGAGACGCATTTTCCAAAAATTTTCATCAAACTTGTCCTAGAAAAATCCCCCTTGTTTAGCTTTGTGATGAGTGTTTGGAGCTTTAATTGTATATAATGAGTCAAGTTGAAATACTTTGTTGAAGAAGAAAATTATGCTGATTTTTGAAGTGGAACCTCCTGGAAACAATTTGTGGTTTCTCTGTATCTTTAATTTCAGTTCAAAAGGCAAAATATGGGTTTGTGTAGTTTTGGTATGGATGTCAGGGTGACTGAGGGACTGTTTAGGTCTTGCTGGGTTGTGTTGTCTGTAATAATGTGAGGATGGTATGAAGGAAAAAAAAGAATTTTGCTTTTGTTGGATATTTTGAGAGAGTTTAGTGACAGAGGTCCTGCCACTTGTAGTTTTCCTTGAGTATCCCTAACAGTACTGAGGAAATACCCAGTTTGGGTATGTGTAAAACTACACAGTTTGGTGTAGTTTGAAGACTGAGAAATTTGCAGAAAGTTGCACTACTGATTACTGCAGGAGTTGAGGAAGGAGAAATATTGATATATCATTAATGTGAATATGTTATAATATAGGAAATATTTCTCATATGTATTATATAACTTTAATTTAATGGTCAGGGCCTGGCACTGGGTGCCCAGAGCAGCTGGGGCTGCCCCTGCATCCCTCAAGTGTCCCAAGCCAGGTTGGACAGGGCTTGGAGCAACCTGGGACAGTGGAAGGTGTCCCTGCCCATGGTGGGGAGTGGAATGAGATGGTGTTTAAGGTCTCTTCCAAACCATTCTGTGATTCTATGAGTTAATATTAGTAAAAAATATGTTAATATAATAATAATTTATAATTTTTATTATAAATAGTACACTGCAGAGCACAGAAGGGGTTAAACCAGCAGGAGGATGATAACTGACCTACCTTTCTTGTGCTCTCCAAGTATCCCTGTTGGGATAGTATCTAGAAATCCCAGGTGATGTATTCAGGCATCAAGTGGAAACCGTGCCCCAAAATACAACCAAATCAGTTCCTGCAGGGCTGTCAAGCACTGGCTCTAATTCCTGTTGATTGTGCCTGCACTGGGTTTGCATTACGATGTCTGACTGTGGGCTGAGGCACTTCTGGGACTCTCAAAAGAACTGATACTTGCAACACAAACTGGGTTTCCTTTTGTAGATATGGCTGAAGGACATAATGCCAGTGTGTATGATTTCAGTGCACGAGAAAATTTGAATGCTGGACTTCAGGACACAAAGGAAAAATTTTTTTAGTCTTTGAGTCTGAAGAAAACTGAAGAAACCTAAAAAAAGTAATGGTATCTTCCCCAAAGCAAACATTTGTGGCCAAGATAATGCCTGAGACATTGCTTTGGAAATGTTGGTTTTCTGGTCATGGAAGTTATAGTTTACCAGAAAAATGCACATTTTGCACACGTGGCATTATTTTGAAACCAGTATTGGAAACTCTGAAGAAGCAAAGATGTGTTACTCATGATTTCGTTTAATTGTATTTTCTCATCTCTTTTCAAGGTGGATCATTTGGACAAAAATGGGCAGTGTGCCCTGGTCCACGCTGCTCTCAGGGGACACTTGGAGGTGGTGAAGTTCCTGATCCAGTGCGACTGGAGCATGGCTGGGCAGCAGCAGGGAGTGTTCAAGAAGAGCCATGCAATCCAGCAGGCCCTGATCGCCGCTGCCAGCATGGGCTACACTGAGGTAGGACCCACTTGCCTCTGCAGGGAGGGAAACCGAGGGTTGGCTCTTTCTTGCCCACTCACCAAAGAACATCTGGAGGTGGAGTCCAGAGTACTTCTGTCCTGCTCTTCCTCGCTCTCCCATCCCAGTGTTCACTGATCCCTTGGCAAACCCTGTGGTCTGGGCAGGCGTCCAGGAGAGGAAGCATAACAAGCCTTTAACTTATCAGAATAAACTTTTGGAATAAACTTTTAAGCAGGGATAAGATGGATGGACAAATGCTGCGTACACCGCTCCTGCAGTGCGAATGGGAGTGTGAGAACCTGTAACTTTGGACTGGGGAGCGAAGAGCCAGAGAGCTTCCTCGTGCCATCCTGACAAAGATTTCTGATGGGAAAAATGATATATAGAATAATTTAGGTTGGAAAAGACCAATAAGGTCATCGAGTCCAACTGTTAACCCAGTACCAAGCCCAGCACTGCCATTAATCCCCTCCACAGAGCCCCATCGACCCGTGGCACCCCTGATTCCTTCTCCTTTCCTTAAGAATTAGTTTCTTTCCTACCAAATACCTCCTCTCAGCCTCACCTCCTCCAGGAGATGTATCCACTGCGCACACCAGGTCATCTCCAACAGAACGGACACAGTTACCGGGAACTGACCCTACCAAGTCTCATGTGTTGTCATATCAAGACACCTGGTTGGAATTTTTTGCTTGTACAGGGCAGCAGGTTCAGTTATTAATCTCAGGAAGAACATTTCCTTGATCTCACAGCACCAGGCAGAGACTGTTCCCTTCCCTCTGTGTATTCCAAGCAGGTCGTGTGATGTTGTCAGCAGTTCCTGTATAACACATTCAAGTTCATGATCTGACACATCATTTTGTTTTAGATTGTCTCCTACCTGCTCGATCTTCCAGAAAAAGATGAAGAGGAGGTGGAGAGAGCACAAATCAACAGCTTTGACAACCTTTGGGGAGAGACAGGTGATTTCTGTAGAAGATGTATCTTCCCTTCCCTTCCCTTCCCTTCCCTTCCCTTCCCTTCCCTTCCCTTCCCTTCCCTTCCCTTTCATGTCCTGGGTAGCTCTGACATTCCCAGCCTGCCTGTTTCCATCTCTGTTGTCCCACACCTCTGCCCCCAAAAATGCCAAAAGCTGGACTAACCAGACATCTGGCAGTTCTCTATCAGAGAGGGGTTTCTGAGTAACTGGAACAATTGGAAATGGGGATTTGTGATTGACAAATCACGCACAAACTGGGGAGCCATCTCAAATGAATATGCACTTAGACAATAAAATCGGTAGTACGTAAGATGGGAAAATGAGCAAAAATGAGCCAACCACCAAACTGAGCAGCCTTTTGTCTACATGAAACAAGTCTGTAAGTTCATATGAAACTCAAGACTCTCTTTCACATCCCTGTATTATTATTATTTTTTTTTTCCCAAAAGAAAATAGAAAGTTTAAATAAGTTTGGAGAGAAATGCAGGTTTCCACCTAAAAATAACAATCTGCTCTGAAAATCTGGATCCTGGCTTGTCTGAGTTTTGATACTTGTTGCTCATGTCTCATCTTCCACAGAGCAGAGCTGAGTGCCTGGCTCAATGATATCAGCCTGATATCATCCAAATGGCAGTGCCAAGTGACATCATAAGTTTAGGAATTGCTGACAGTACACTATAGCCAATTCCAGATGGAGTATTTCCTCCTGGGACAAAACTAATATCAAAACTCAGCAGAAAAGTGTCTGAGTCAGTTATGCTATCTCCATCAGAGTTGGAGGTACAAAAAACATCTCCATCAAACTGTTTGTCTTGCTGCCAAGCTGTGAAACAGATACACGTGCTGCATAGGAGCAGTTTAATGATGCGTTCTCCAGATAAAGTTGTTTTTCTACAAGAAAACACAGCAGCAGAAGTAGAAAAGGCTGTTGCAGATCCCTGGTGTAGTAGGCCTTGGTTTGAAATTGCTCACTGATGGAAATGGGCACATCCACACCTGAACCTGGTCTCAGGCTCTGAGCTGTTTTGAGAAACACTGCAGTTGTTGTGTGGTGTTTATGCCAAGACTTGGTTATTGCATGCTGAGTAGTCCTTCTGGCTCTACGTCCTTGTGGAAAAGCTGCAAAATGAACATTACTGTTTCCCAGTGCAGGATCCTGGTTGCTGCTCCGTGGCTGGGATTGGTGGACTCACCATGGTTGTGCTGGGCCATGGGAGCTCTCCAGCAGTTAGTAAAACTTCAAACCAGCCCATTTTCATCCCCCTTGGTTCCTCCTGGAGGAGCAAGGTCGGCCTGCTCAGTAGCACAGGAGCTTTTGAGCTTCCCTTGAGCTGGGGCAGCAAAGGACACGCTGGAGCCACGTACCCACACCAGTTGCTTGGACCCTGAAGAACAGAGCAGCAGATAGATGTGTCACTACAGGCAGAAGGGAATGCAAGGGAAAGTGGAGAAATTGTGGATCAAATCATCCTGTTTCAGTAAAGTCTTCTTCAAATAACATTTCCTAACAAACACCAAACACTGGAGTGATTTACAGTATTTTCATTGTTGCAAAAATAAGTAATTTTGGTGCAAAATACCTCAAATTAACCTGCAACATTTCAAATGCAGGCAGGTTTAGAAGAAGAACCCAGCAGCCCTGCATGCCAATCCCTCTGCCTCCTTCTATATTTGTAGCTTACGTTTAAAACCCACATGGATCTGATTATAGATTTTGCCGAATGTTCTGCTCGTGGCAGCAGAATTATTTTTCGTTTAACTCTTGGTGTCTCTCAGCCTCAAGAGAAGAAAATTCAGCCATAATATGGAAGAGAAAATTACGTCCCCCAGCATCAACAGTGTTGCACTTGGAAAACCATCAACACCTTGTAATCAGCCAACCCACAGAAATGTACTTCAAAGAAAAAACAAGCGACATCAGTCAGAAATAGACTCCCACCTTCTGCTCCAACTCCTACCAGAAGCAGCGGAACGTGGAGCCAGTGGAGCTGTGCTGAAGTGCACAGAAAGTCAGGGAGAGGGAGGAACCAGAAAGTCTAAAATTAATACTGAAGCAAGTCACTGACAGGTCCTGAACTTGGAACTATTTTCAGATTGAATATGTGTTCTCTAACTCAACCACACTTCTGAGTTAACAGAGCACATTTTGTCAGGGAAAGAGCTCTCAGGTGTTGCTTCTACCCACCTGTAATATCATGAGCGTATGAAAATGAGAGATATTTCTGGGTTTGCACCAAGACCCTGGCTGGTAGATCAGCCCTGGCCAGAAGCAAAGCCCAGAAATAGTGTTCTTGGAAAACAGGTGAACAGAGCCATCCTATTTTGCTTTCCAGTTCTTTCCCTGCTTTCAAAGATCCAAAGACTAAAGTGGGATATGGAAAATAAAAGTCCTCCATCTGGATTACACTGCTCTGTACTTGTTTGGACGAAGGAAAGCCACACATGTGACTGACATCAGTGGCTGGCAGGATCTGTCAGTGCCTCCTGCTTGATCCCTCACTTGCTCCCTTGTATTCATGGTAGGATGAGGCAATGACAGGTTGCAGAAGCTCTTGTCAAGTACCTGAAGGCCTGTATTTTGTCTGGATATTGTGCCCCTACTCAGATACATTCAACCTCACAGCTTATGGCTTTGACAGTAGGGAAAACAGTAATGGATTCATGATCATATTTCTTTGTAGCTAAACCTGAACCTCAGTCACACCTTTAACCTCAGTCACATTTGAACCTCAGACACCCCTGAGGTTCACTCAGTCACAAGTGCCTGTGGATTATTTTGTACTTATTGGGGTTCTCCTCCCATTTCACTGTGACTTGCAGAAAACAATAAAAGCTGATTGCTGCAAACGGCCTCGTTCCACGACCTTACGTAAAATTTTCATGGAAGAGTTGACCTTTGAGGTAACTAAAATGACAAGAGTTGAAACTGTACCAATCCAGCCCATTTTCTTTGTTCGTTTTGCCTGCCACGAGATAGGTTTGGCATTTCAGGCCACATCCCTTTGGTATCCAGCAGAAAGACCCCTTTCCCGATAGGAAAACACTACACTGAGCACGTGGCTCTTTCCCTGACTGCTGTCCTCTCTTGTGCAGCTCTGACGGCGGCGGCGGGGCGCGGGAAGCTGGAGGTGTGCAGGCTGCTCCTGGAGCAGGGCGCCGCTGTGGCACAGCCCAACCGCCGCGGCGTCGTGCCGCTCTTCAGCGCCGTCAGACAGGGACACTGGCAGGTCAGTGGGGGCCTCACGCCCCGGCGTGGCTGGACATGGTGGGTCAGGCCATCCCTTCCATCTTGCTGGAATAGGCATGGAGAAGACAAGCCCCAGCTCTTCTGGGGAATGGTCAGAGTGGAAAGAAGTGATACGGATGCTTCTATCACCTCAAGCTCTGGCTGGCTACAGACAGCTTTGTTTAAGTCCTGTGTTATCATAGAATCATGGAATGATTTGAGTTGGAAGAGATCTTAAGACACCATCTAATTCCATCTCTCTGCCATGGGCAGGGGTACCTCCCACTATCCCAGGTTTCTCCAAGCTCCATCCAGCCTAGCCTTGAACAGTTCCAGGGATGGGGCAGACACAGCTTCTCTTGTTATCTCACAGTTTGAGAAGCAAACAGGATGCTCATGACTTACAAGAATGTTTTTCCTGTCCTTATACTTCCCTTCCTTTTCATAATCCTTAATCATCCATTCAGCAATACCAGAGAGCACTAGGTCTGGAGGGGTGGGAGTTTTTAGAATGTGGAAACTTTGCTCTGCTCTTTATTGTCTCTGGCGTCTTCTTAGCTGTGGCTCCGTGTGTGACCTGTGTCCTGGCTTTGTGTGTTGCAGATCGTGGATCTCCTGCTCACGCACGGCGCTGACGTGAACATGGCAGACAAGCAGGGCCGGACGCCGCTGATGATGGCCGCGTCCGAGGGACACCTGGGCACTGTGGAGTTTCTACTTGCACAAGGTTAGAGCACATGTTGAGAGGCATCCCTGCCCATGGCAGAGGTGGGGCTGGATGGTGTTTACAGTCCATTTCAACCCAAGACGTTCCATAAGAAACACTTGAAGTCAATTTTTTTAGGGAAGGAGCAGCCCAGCCCGTCCCAGAAGCAAACTGGGTTTACCCAGATGAAATCCTTCCCACTGATGGATGGATCGGTCCCACAACATCGCCTTAAGCCTCTTGCCCTCAAAACCTTCCATTTGTTTCCTGTCTGACTGCCTCAGTGCTAAATAGGTCAGAAAGGCCTGAAGGATGAAGGATGCCTTTGGAGTCAAGCAGAGGCTGTATTGGGAGCCAGGGCTGCCTCTGGAGCTGAGTGTTTCCATGAAGGTTGTGCCCAGCCTGCCTTCAAGCAGCCTCTTGGCATTACTGTTGTTTGCCTCCTGTGACCTTCAGCTGGCACTGCTGCAGGGGTACCCTGGAGTCTGTCCGTGTCACCCTGTGCTATGGAGTCTCTCTTGCACTGGATGGGGAATGAGTGGGAAGGTGGAGGGATGACGTGGCTTGCCAGGCTTCCCTCTTACTGCAGGAGCTCTCTCACCTGCTCCAGAAGAGTCAGAGGGAAAACATAAGAGAAGACTTTGATGCTTTGAATGCAAGAAAGTAGCTGGTTGAAGTAAGCAGGAATGAAACGAGGCTTCATCTTGAGTGAAATTTGGGCTTGGGTCAGCTCAGAATCATCTGGAGGGGCTTTCCCACAGCTTCAGAATGGTTCCTGGGTGCAGTTTGGGCAACTTGAGAAAAGACTGCCATTGTGTTGAGGTGCTAGAGCATGTCCAAAGAGTAAAACAGAGCTGGGGAAGGGTCTGGAGTACAATAAGTTACTGAAGGAGCTGGGAAAGGGTCTCGGCCTGGAGAAAAGAAGGTTCAGGGGAGACCCTCTGGCTCTGTACAGCTGTGGAGTCCCCATCCCTGGAGGGATTTAAAGATACAGTACTTGGAGACGTGGTTAGTGGAGGGCGTGGCAGTGCTGGGGGAACAGTTGAATTCAATGATATTCAAGGTCTTTTCCAACCTAGATGAGTCTGTGATTCTATGTTGTCATCCCTGAGCCTGTACCTTGCAGCCCGTGTCCCACCTTGGTGTTCCTGGTTGCCCCAGGTGCTGTTTGCCTCCTCCCCCACTGACACTCCACGCTGTGTTGAGAGCTCCAGCCAGAGATTTCTGAACACACCTGGGGCAAACGTTCCCATGCTGTACTCCTCCAGCAGGTTTTGTCAGCAGGGAGACCTCTTAGTCTGCTCTCAGCTGGGCAACCTGTGCAGACCAGGGATGTGTCAGCTGGTATGAACAGGAACATTTAGGAAATTCACACCACTCCCACATTTGCTGAACATTCTAGAGGCAGGGAATCTCATGCTGGGAGGTTTAGAGTTTGCCTCCAGGAAAAAAGCACTGCAGCAGCAATTCATCCCAGCTGCTGGCAGGAGCATCCTGCAGGTAGCTGCAGCTCCTTGGAGGAGCAGAGCTGATACAGATCATCTCTGCACACTCCAGAGCCAGAGCCATGGCTGTGCCATGGGAACAGGAGTTGTCTGTATGCCATGAAGAGGAGTGTTCATTTAAAGCTGCTGTTCAGCTCTCATACCCGTATCCATATGCTGTGTGGAGTAATACTGACCCGTTGGTATGGCAGCACCATTTCCTCATCCAAGAAAACGTCAAGTCCCCCTCTACTTGGCTTGCAGTTGGCAGTAGTGTATCCTACAAGGTATTTATATTGGGTAAAGTTCAGGGAGAAATACTGCTGGAAATTGTGTACTTTTGGGTAAAGGGGAGGGGAGTGGAGAAGGGAAAATACATGCTTTTTTGGGAAAACTGAGTGAATTGACTTAATTCCCCATGGTGACCTGCTGAAACAGTAAAATGGTCTTCATCTCTGACTCACACAGGCTGGAATGGGGTTGGATTAAGTAAAAACAAAAGCAGTTAAAAAGGTGGTGTCTCAGATGAAGGAAGTCAGATCCACTGTGCTGCTCAGACGTTTGCCAGGAAAGCCTGCAGAGGTGGGCATGAAAAGTTTTGCAGCTTGGTGTAAATCAACTCATTTGCCAAAGTTCCCATCGATGTATTTGAAGTTGCCACAGAAGGTGCAAGAAATGTTAATAAAGGAATTAATAATTATGTATGGAGCTCCCCGAAAACAAACTGTCGTTGCTGAGCAGAGGGTTTGTGGTAAACAGTGCTAAACAATGGAGAGGTCTGAAGTGAGCTGCTACTTGTTCTTTCAGGTGCCTCCATTTCTCTGATGGACAAAGAGGGCTTGACAGCCCTCAGCTGGGCCTGCCTCAAGGGCCACCTGCCCGTGGTGCGTTCCCTGGTGGAGAACGGTGCTGCCACGGACCATGCGGACAAGAACGGCCGCACGCCGCTGGACCTGGCAGCGTTCTACGGCGATGCTGAGGTGGTGAGTGGCTTGTGCTGCACCCAGAGAGAATGGGCGGTTGGTGTAAAAGCCGTAAAATCATACAGTTCAGCTTGATGCAGCAATAAACACATGGAGTCCTGGCCCTCCATGTGGGAAGGTGCTTCCACAGAAGCTGATCAGAGAATCCCAGGATGGTTTGAGTTGGAAGGGAACTTAAGGATCGTCTCATTCCACCCTATGCCATGGGCAGGGACACCCTCACTACACCAGGTTTCTCCAAACCCTGTCCAGCCCTGCCTGGGATTCTTCAAGGGATGGGGCAGCCACAACTTCCCTGGGCAGTCTGTGCCAGGGCCTCACCACCACTGCAGGGAAGGATTTCTTCCCAATATCCAGTCAAAACCTACTTTCTTTCAATTTAAAGCCATTTTCCCTTGTTCTGTCATTCCAGGCCCTTGTCCAAAGTCCCTCTCCAAACTTTTTAGAGCCCCTTTAGGCACTGGAAGAGGCTCTAAGATATTCCTGGAACCTTGTCTTTTCCAGGCTGAACAATCCTAATTCTCCCAGCTTCCTTAACAGAGGTGCTCTAGCCTTTGGAGCATCTCCATGGCCTTCTCTTGCTCCAACAGGTCAATGTCCTTCCTGTACTTGGGACCCCTGAGCTGGATACAGCCCTCCAGTCTCACCAGAGACCAGAATGGTATAGAGGAGCAGAATCCCCTCCCTCGACCTGCTGCCCACAATGTACCCTCAGACCCAGTGGAGGTGATTTAGTCCAGGCAGTGGAGAAAAACAAGCTTCTGCTGATCCTACATCCCAGCAGTGTGTGTAGGTCTCACCCAGGAACAGAACTGACTATTGGGCTTCTCATTCCAGGTTCAGTTCCTGGTGGACCATGGGGCCATGATTGAGCACGTTGACTACAGTGGGATGCGGCCCCTCGACAGAGCTGTGGGCTGCCGCAACACCTCGGTTGTCGTCACCCTCCTGAAGAAAGGAGCAAAGATAGGTAGGAACAGAGGGACACTGCCCTTGACTCTGTGCTCAGGCAGGACTCAAGCAGTGGGGCTGGCATCCTAAAAAATACAAATATAGCCCAGAGGCAGCAGCAGCCTCAGCCCCAGCCACTGCTTCCCACTCCGAAAGCAGGCGGCGAGTCAGGACTACTTGGTTCTCTTTAGTAAAATGGGGAGCTTATTTTTTCCTGTCATATTACTTAGCAAAATTTAATCAATAAACAACTGTTTTTTGGCAAGGTCTTTCCTCTGGTAATGCTTTTCTATCTTTACTAGTCTGAGTTGCCAAGTGTACTCTGTCCATGCCTTGCTGTGAGCTGCTGCGTTCACTTGCTCTGTGTATGCTTCCAGACCTCAGTGTACCTGCACTGCGCCACACAGCTGCTCACATTACGTTTTCCTGTGAAAGGGGATTTTGCTGGTGCATTGGCTTCCTCGCTGCCTGCCTCTCACAGCTGCTTTTTTCCTTTCTTTTTTTTTTTTCACCTTCATCCATTTTTTCCCCCTCTCTCCTACAACTTCTTGTTTTCTCCTTTCTTTGAAGGTTGTCAGACGTTACCGAGTCGCCCACGAGGTATATCTCATTGCTGTCAGCATCAGCTTCGATCTGATAGCTTTGTCAGCCTTGCTTTCTCCTGTTTGATTTAGCCTGCATGCGTCCCAACACCTCTAATCTTTTAATTTACCTCACCTTCAAATAATTTTTTTAATGACTGTTGCAGAGAATAACTTGAACTCAAAAACTAACCTTCTTCCCCCAAAACATACTGAATCTACTTATAGAATACTGTTGACTTATTCTTCACCCACACTAATGAGCTGTCCTCAAATTTTTGCCACCCCTTCCCTCTCAGAATTAGCCCTTGAGATATGAGCTGGGTCTGCAGGGTGGCCCCTGTGCAGAGCCAGTGTCCTCAGCCCAGTGACACCTTCAGCACCAGCAGCACTTGTATACGACCTTTCCTTTGTCATTTTTTCTGCCCTAATGGATTTTCTACTCTAGTCTTTCACATCTTGTGAAGCTGGAAATCACAATCCACTTAACCACAAACCACCTATCAACAGTCAAACTGCAGATTCCCTTGTACACTTCCATAGATTTGAGTTTAGAAATGCTTTTATGTAACCACTCTGATTTTTCCTTTAAATACAGTTTGTTTCCCCTATCCCAGCCTGTTCCACATTCAGCACTGCCCTCTTGTGGAAATGGCTCCACCCTTTCCCAGACCTTTGGGATTAGCCTTAATGACTGCAAAGGAAAACCATTGCAATGGTGATGATGTTAATTTAGGTGTCAGAGGAGTTGTCAGCTCAATCCTTTAGAGCACTCTGCCCTTTGACCATGCCAAGTTGTTCTCTCCAGCAGAAATTCCCACCCCAGGGTATTTTTTTCCACCCAGCTTCCTACCACCCTTGCATTGTATGAGTTCTTTACCCATCATGCATCCTGTACACTACAGGTCCAGCAACTTGGGCAATGGCAACCTCCAAACCAGATATCATGATCATCCTGTTGAGCAAGCTGATGGAGGAAGGAGACATGTTTTATAAGGTGAGAAGGGTGGGTTTGGAACATGGAATAGATGCAACTTGCAGCATCATGTGGTGTGAAGTTTTGGCCATGTTAGGTCAGCGGTTGGTCCTCCCCAGCCTAAATGGTTCTGTGATTCTGCTGCTGCTGCCTTAACCCATGGCAAGGAAAAGCTCCCGCTTCCTTGTGTTCCAAACCGTTTGGTTTTGGTTAGTGGTGTTGGAGAAGAGGGGATTGATTGCCCAAATCTGTAACGAAGCTGAAGCAAAGCCAAGTTGCTCTGGATTTGAGCCAGCACTTCATTTCCTCTTTGAAAACAGCAGGACCTAAGTGTTTGTTGGGAGTGTTGCTGCCATTGCATCAAGTCTGGCAGCCTTATCATTACCTAATGGCCTCGCTGTTGGGGATCAAGACAACAGGATAGAATGTCCCAGAAAAACTCCTGGAATAAACTTCTTGCAATGAACACATTGTCAGGGCGCAGCTGGCTGTGTCATGTCCTTTAGCCCATGGGAGACATTCCATTCTTACAATTATGGAGTCTTTCTTTGCTCTGTGTTGGTTGTAAGCCGATCTTTAAAACCTGGGGATTTGCACACACATAGAAATTGTGTGACTACAACAACGAATCACTGTGAGGTTCTAAGGGTGAAGCAGAAAATGCATAAAGCTGGCATTGTAATAGGAGTTATCTGCCAGGCATGCATGATACAGCTGAGAAACCTGAGTCTACAAGTTTTTAAAACTCACTATTTGTAGCTGCAAAATTTAAGTCTGGGTCATGAGGAACTGTGTGTGTCCTAGATGCATCCTGCCCTCTTTATCTCACCCTGCCCGTCGGCTGCCCCCCTTCAGGGTGCACATCATCCCATCCCAAAATTAGTTGCCCAAAATAGCAGAGATGAGTCACCTTTGAAGGTGACTGTTGCACACCAAAAATTATAAATGGAACCCAGTTAACAGACTTAGATGTAGAGTTTTAAACATCTGAAGTCCAGGGAGGTGAATCTCACCCTGTTTGTCCAAGTTCAGAGCCACGACAGTGCCGTAACATTTATCTTTGCTATTGCAGAGGTTTCTCTGAGCCCCAGAGCTCCGCCCAAAGTCCCACAATTTGTGTTCCTTACCCTCCTGGGTGTGTATTAAGCTTTGGGTGGAGGGTGTTTTCCAGGAATGGGTAACTGATCACCCAGCTCAAAAGACCATCCAGCCAAGAACCAGATGGAGTTGTATCAGGTTAACACCATTTCTCCACGTTTCCTGCTGTAGTGTGACAGCTCTGTGTGAAGTGGGAGATCTCAACTTGCGCAAGGCATCTGCCTTTCCAGCTCAGATGTTCCCTTGATCAAATGTTCTGCCCTTCCTTTCTAGGAAAGAGCTAGGTAGTGAAGTCGTGCTTCCTTAGCCACCTAAAACATTGGTGGGGAGTGAATTCTCTGCAGGGAAGTAAACTCAACCCAAGGATGATTTCTGACATATTTTCCTTCTAATAGAAAGGTAAAGTGAAAGAGGCTGCCCAGCGCTACCAGTATGCTCTGAAAAAATTCCCCAGAGAAGGGTTTGGAGAAGACCTGAAAACCTTCCGTGAGCTGAAGGTGTCGCTGCTCCTCAACCTCTCCCGGTGTCGAAGGAAAATGAATGTAAGTGTCCTCTCTTTTCATGGCCTTAAGCACAACCCAACAGCTTTGTGCCTCTGCAGAGACATGTCCACCTCTGATCATGCTTTGGCCTCTCAGATCTCTCCTCTCTGCGACCTGGTTGTCCTTCACAGACCTTCACACACTGACATTTTATAATTCCAAAGCAGTAATGATTTAGTATGCATTTCAGATGATTAAAAATTCATTGCTATGTTTATAGCTCTTTGAATTTTTTATTACTCCCTTTTGATGATGTTCACATCGTCACATGGGGGTGGAGGCATTTTCCAGATTTCTGGGGCAGCAGTGAGGAGGAGCCAGGAGATGTGCTCCTTTGAATACTAATTAATTTCAAATGAAGGAGCATATGCTTAGGGGGTTAGTGCTTCCCCAGGGCAGTGACTCATCCAGAAACACCTCCACAAGACTCCCTCTAACACCTCCACAAGACTCCCTCTCATCCCAGAACTTCCAGATCCCTGTCACTCTCCCACTGCAATCTGGCAGCATCCAGCAACCGGCTCGTGCAGATGCCTGTTCTGCCAGCCTTCCATGGCTTGGAATGCAGGGGCTTTCAGTTCCACAAATCAAAACCCCATAAACTCAAAAAGCAACATCACTGAGATCATGAGCCAGCAAAGGTTACACTGGAAGGAGCTTTTGGGACACCTTCATTTCTTTTTCTGTGAGGAAGAAAGATGGAAAGCAAGGGGAGTAAAATCTTAATGCTGGTGAACACAGTTTGGAGAAAAAGTATGAACCTTCACTTTAAATCAACCAATTCACAGCTAATCAAGTCCAGCTCTTGTCCTGTACTTTGAAGACAAGATTTTTGGTTTATCATTAACTGGGGAATGCCAGGTTTTGTTATAGAGAATTTCAAAGGGTTGTAATTGCTCCTGCAGTTTTGGACCTGTAGATGAGACCATAAAGGTACCTGTTTCATGACTGCATTCCCGGTTCAGTTTGTTGGGCAGTAACTCCTCAGTAACTGCTACTGCAGGTACAGAGGTATAAGGTTCCCCAGGCAGAGCATGCCCATAGCAAGACTTGGCTTCACAATTTTTGAACAAATCAGGAGCAGCACTTCAGTCCTTTCTCCCAGAGCTGCTCAGGTCACAGCCCGAGGCAGCGATCCAAAGCAGTGTTTGGCTGCGAAATGGAATCCTTCCCACTAGGAAGAGTTCTCCTTCACAAGTGCTGAGCTTCAGCTGAGCTTAGTGGGTCATGAAGCATTCAGGACAAGGCAAGGGAGGGTGGTGACAGGGTCTGAACAAGAGCTGATAATCTGATCTCATGGCACTGCCACTGGAAAGCACCCAGAGCAGGCCCATCCTACACTGTCACCCTCTCCCTGCTCCCAAACCATCCTCCCAGGTGAGCTGTCGTGGAGAAGTGAGGAGCAGTGGGATTGATGGGTGACCTTTGCCAGGCAAGTCTTGTTTGCAACTCATGCAGCCCTGTCCTTCACAGGCAATTTTCTTCAGCCCCTCAAAGAATGTCAGTGTGTTCAGGGAAGCAGAAAGGCATGGGAAAGGTTTCCTTTTGCTTTCAACTATGGAAAAAAATCATTCATGAGCTAACATTCCAGCCTCTGCAAGACCAGATGTTCCCTCAGGACTGTAGGTTGTTGGAGAGAGATTTACATGCACATGTTGGGGACACAGTGAGGCTTGCTGGCCTCTGTGGGTGATGACAGCAACTTGCATTAACCACGCCTGGGTCTTTGGAAATGCCATCATAGCTCCCTGTCTGTAAATGATGTTTAATCCATGTGAAATACTCCAATGCCATCAAGTTTTCCATGCAATATGAAAAAAAAAGTCTGTAGTAAGTTTGTTTTCTTCCCGTGGTGTATGTATTTTTCTTTCTAAACTTCTTCAGTTACTTACCTGCACACCTATTTAAATGACAGGATTTTGGAATGGCGGAGGAATTTGCCACTAAAGCACTGGAGCTGAAACCGAAATCTTACGAAGCTTACTATGCAAGAGCAAGGGCCAAACGCAGCAGCAGGTGAGGAGGAACAGAGGAGGGTGTGAGGGGCCAGTCTCTGCGAGCCTGTCAAGTGTGGGCTCCCACCCTGCAAAGCTAGGCAGTGCCCCCATGGAAGAAATGGCCAAGGAACGTTCATTAGTGAGATCACAAACTCCCTAAACTCCAAAGTAATGCCCTCCCTCATTTGGTGATTTCTGTGTCCAAATGTTTTGGAGAGAGTGGAATGTTTTGTCTTAGTGGAACTTTGTCTGGACATCTTATGACACTGGAGCCCTGTGCACCAAAATGGGGTTCTTTTCAAAGTACACCTTAGTTTTACCACAACTTGGACTCAGAGCAGATTATGACTTATGGCCTGTGTTGTGCAAGAGGGAAGACTCATTCATCACAGTGGTCTCCTCTTAAAATCTGTGCATCTCTGTCCTGCTGCCCTTTCTGCCCAGGAGATGCTGCTGACCAGCTGGGTAATGGCTGCAGGCTTGCACTGGCCAGGGAGCCTCCAGCCAGAACTTGTGCCCAGGGCACTGCAACCAGCTCCTGGAGAGCTGCAGCGCAGGGATCTCCCTTGTTCACCTACCTCCCTGAAGGCTAAAAGATGTGAGATTAGATCCATTTGCCATTCCTAATGAGCAGCAGGGCTGCTTGGGAGTCCTGTTCCCAAGGATGGGGCACCCTGCTGCTGCATGTCTGTTTAATTGGCAGCCAGAATGTCTCACATGGCAGTGCAGGTATGTGAGCCCCTCTGTGCAAACATCCCAGCTCAGCAGACACCACCACTGTGTGACATTCCATGCTGGAGGCAAGTGTGGAACTGGACCCCTGGCCCCACTGGCGCAGGTCCACCAGGTACTGTTGTGGGAGATGAAGCCATAACCCTTCCACAGAGGAGCTCTGCAAGCTGAGCCATACATGCACCTTATGCCTTTCCTTTAATGGTTTCCTCTCCATTGTTCCCGAAACATTAAGAGGAATCTTAAGACCCATGTTCCTCTCCAAATGATATCATCCTTCCACATACCAGTGTTCTTTTCTCCCCGGGTCTCTCCAACAAAAACTATTACCACTTTGGCTTTGCTTCTCCCTGTCCCAGTCTATGCCCAGCAGCACCCCTGGGGTCACACAGCTGGGAGGAGAGGAGGCCTTTCCTTATTCCACTTGATCTTCAAATAAGTACAAAAGATTAAGCCAGTGTTGGGAGGTGCTGGGGGGGATCACAGATGGGGAGATTTTCCCCCGTGTGGATGGGTTTTCCCAGATCACAGTCACATTCAAACACAGTTTTGCTCCAGACTGAACCGTGTCCCTGTAAAGACAACCCCCTTTCCAAACCCACACCTCCCTGTTACACTTCCTAGGCTGGCCTTTCCCTCACAAAGGTTTCCCTGGGCTCACAGCCTCTGGTACATTGCTTGATTGCTTCGTTCCAAAGAAGTTAGCCAAATCCACTGCAAAATTGGAGAGACAAGCCTTGCCCAGAGCACTGACCTGTGGGAGCCCCTGAGCTCTGGAGCCACGCCTGATGCTGTGTGGTCTTGGCATCAGGCAGAAGTTAAATTTTCACTGGTGTAAGTGGTTGTAGCTCTGTCAGAGCTTGTTTACAGCAGTGGTGAGCTGGGCTTGCACTGATCACTGTGTTGGTGTCCTCTTTGCTAAAACAGAGGTGAAGCTCATGGTGATGAATTAGGGGGAATAATTAATTAGCCCCTAACGTAAGCTGCAGAGGCAGGCATGTTTGCTCGTCTGGAATGTGTCATCTCAGGACTGCGCTCCCATCTTCTCCAGAATTTTCCCTCTGTTTGGATAACATAAATCCAAGGGAGATCCATAAAGCAGCGTGTGAGAGGTGCAGCGAGCAGTAGCAATCACAGATCTTTCCTTCAGTAACATGCACAAGCCGTTTTATTCCCCTGGAATCTCTGAAAACAGCTCCATCCAAATGCAGAGTACTTTCAGTTCTCATTTCTGTTCCTTTGTCAAGCAGGCAGTTTTCAGCAGCCCTGGAGGACCTGAACGAGGCCATCAAGCTGTGTCCTAACAACCGTGAGATCCAGCGGCTGCTCTTGCGGGTGGAGGAGGAGTGCAGGCAGGTGCAGCAGCAGCAACAGCAGCAGCAACAGCAACAGCAGCAACAGCAGCAGCAGCCACCACCACCACCACTCCCAGCAGAGCCAGAACCCGAAGCCCAGCATGAAGAGCTGTATTCTGTGCAAGATATCTTTGAGGAGGAATACCTTGAGCAGGATGTAGAAAATGTTTCCATTGGCTTGCAGACAGAGTCCAGGCCAAACCAAGGGCTGCCCATCATTCAGAGCCCACCCCCATCTCCAGCTCACAGGGACTCAGCCTATATTTCTGGCTCACCTCTGGGCTCTCATCAGGTCTTTGATTTCAGGTCCAACAGCTCTGTGGGTTCACCGACCAGGCAGGGGTACCAGTCCACCTCTCCTGCTCTGTCTCCGACACACCAAAACTCACATTACAGACCCAGTCCTCCACACACATCCCCTGCTCACCAGGGCTCCACTTACCGCTTCAGCCCCCCTCCCGTGGGAAGCCAAGGGAAGGAGTACCAGAGCCCACCACCATCTCCCCTTCGCAGAGGGCCCCAATACCGTGCCAGTCCCCCCGCAGAGAGCATGAGCGTTTACAGGTCCCAGTCCGGCTCCCCAGTGCGTTACCAGCAGGAGCCTAGTGGGGTCACCCAGCTGCCCGGCAGACCCAAGTCTCCGCTCTCCAAGATGACGCAGAGATCCTTCCAGATGCCCCAGCTCCCCGTGGCCGTGCCGCAGCCTGGGCTGAGGCTGCAGCCAGCCAAGGCACAGATCGTGAGGAGCAATCAGCCCAGCTCTGCCGTCCATTCCAGCACTGTCATCCCAACTGGTGCGTACAGCCAGGTTGCCCACTCGATGGCCAGCAAGTACCAGTCATCATCGGGGGACATGGGCGTGAGCCAGAGCCGGCTGGTCTACCAGGGCTCCATCGGGGGCATCGTGGGTGACAGCAGGCCCGTGCAGCACGTACAGGCGAGTCTCAGCGCAGGAGCCATCTGTCAGCACGGAGGGCTGGCCAAAGAAGACCTTCCACAGAGACCATCCTCAGCATACAGAGGGGGAATGAGATACAGCCAGACACCTCAGATTGGGCGAAGCCAGTCCGCCTCCTACTACCCGGTGTGCCACTCAAAGCTTGACCTGGAGCGTTCTCCCCTCCCCGCCAACCAAATGGGCTCTCCAGATGTGTCTCATCTCATAAGAAGGCCCATCACAGTCAATCCCAGCGAAATCAAGCCTCACCCACCGACTCCCAGGCCTCTACTCCACTCTCAGAGCGTTGGCCTCCGCTTCTCCCCTTCCAGCAACAGCATCTCCTCCACCTCCAACCTGACTCCCAGCTTTCGCCCCTCTGCTTCGATTCAGCAAATGGAGATTCCCCTCAAGCCAGCCTATGACCGATCGTGCGATGAGCTGTCTCCAGTCTCACCCACACAGGGGGGCTACCCCAGTGAGCCAGCCCGCTCCCGGACCACGCCGTTCATGGGAATCATAGATAAAACTGCTCGGACTCAGCAGTACCCCCATCTCCATCAGCAGAACCGGACCTGGGCTGTGTCGTCAGTGGACACTGTCATTAGTCCCACATCTCCTGGCAATCTGCCCCAGCCAGAATCCTTTAGCCCACCCTCTTCAATCAGCAACATTGCCTTTTATAACAAAACCAACAATGCACAGAATGGCCATTTGCTAGAGGAAGACTATTACAGCCCCCATGGGATGCTGGCCAATGGGTCCCGGGGAGACCTCCTGGAGAGAGTCACCCAAGCCTCCTCGTACCCCGATGTCAAGGTGGCAAGGACGCTGCCTGTGGCACAGGCCTACCAGGATAACCTGTACAGGCAGCTCTCCAGGGACTCCAGGCAAGGGCAGACATCCCCAATCAAACCAAAGAGACCATTTGTGGAGTCTAATGTGTAAAAGACACTTGTTGGAGTGAGACCCTCATGTTTTCAGCACACACTTCCAAGCTTGATTTCCATGCATACTATTATAATTATTATTATTATTATTACTATTATTATTTTTATTTCTCTTTGATAGCTACATGATCAAGTTTCACCGGTACTTTATGTGGTGGTCAGACAGCCATGCACATGCTCCAGCCCTTTTGTTCCCCAGCTGACTGTGAAGCCAACATCAGCCGAGCCAGTATCGTTTGCCCAATTCCAGCAAAGTTCCAACCAGGATATCTTAGTCCATGGTGTGGTTGGTCCAGAGATATCCCTACGAAGCAGGAGGTAACCAGTTCTTCTTCAAGAGACAATTGTCTTGGATTTAAATTGTTTTCTGTCGCAGTGATCTCTTACTCAACTCTGCTAGGAATTCCTGGGGAATTCCACAGGAGTCTTTCCCAAGGCTGCATCCACAGGTCCCTGTGCCAGCCAGGTTGTTTGGCTCTTTGCCCCAAAGAGTGGATTACCCTCGGTGATGTGGTTTAACACCAGTAGCTATGCACAGCACCCACAATACTCATCCTGATTCTGCTGGTTCCTTATTTAACTTGTCATTGGCCAGAAGGGGTGGGGATCACACAGCAGTTTGCTGCTTTCCAAGTACCTGCCAGGTGCCCTCACACTGATTTCTTTGCTCTGGGGCATTTTACAATCATTGAGGGTTTAAGGTTGGCCCTTTGTTATGTGTTTTAATCAGCCTCGGGAATTGGCCAGGGACCTCTTGTGCATGAACTGGGATTGCACTAACTTCACACTGTTGGCAGACTGCACCTCACCCCCAGCGTTTGCTGGGGCTAGTTAGTGTTGGGGACTTCATCCGGCGGGATTTATCACTTGCAAGGAAGAGCAAAAATCTGACTTAGGAAATGGTATTCAAAGAGGAACATGGCAATTCTTAATTTTGTTTTTACATTTTTTTATGATGAGGATGTAGAACATGGCATGATGGTCCCAAAATAGGAAGGGTCCTTCTGCAGTCCCAGCCCTTCAGCATCCCTTCCCTCTGGCTCAGTCCTGGATGGGAGTAGGGGCTGTAGTGGGGGCTATGCTCCTCTAAGATCCTCTGTTCCCGAAATTCTGGAAAGGGATGCCGTGTTCCATATCTGTACATGGTAGAGACCATGTGTTGCTTTTTGAGAAGCTGTAGTTAAGAGAGACGTATTTATAATTTATTTATGTTATCTATTTTAGGACATTTTTCAGTTCAGGTTGGGTTTTTTCTATTATTTTCAGTTTTGTAATCGAATGCAAGTCACATCAAGACAAGATGAAAAGCAGGGGCCAGTTCCAAAATTCTTTTTATAGGATTTTCAATAATTTTTCCATTATTTGCTGAAAATTTCTTTTGAGGTGGGGAGAAGAACTTCTTTTACCGACTCCTTTATTCCTGGTGCATTTGTAATCTGCCTTTTCTGTTGTGAGGGTGAAGGGTGGGATGACGGCAGGGAGAGTGATAACGCTGTAGCTTGTTTTAAAGCAAACTAGTGCCTGTTGCCCAATGCTGAACCTCACTCATATCAACTCTAGGGAGTGATTCAGTGCTGAGCAGGGGAGCGATACCTCCAAAGGGCTACTGCCAATCGATTGCAAGACTTCTTTAACCAAATCACGGGCTCCAGCCTCCATGGTGTGAGTGAGCATATCCCAGCGCCACGTCACTGCAGCTGCATCCATTCACACCAGCTCAGGACAGGGTCTGGAACTCTTTAAGCAAACCCTGGCTTCGATGGGGCTTTTTTTTCCCCCTACATGTGGCTCAGCACATCTCACTGCTATTTCATTGCCTAATTTGCTCAGAGCAAGCTGGGACATGCACACCTTGGGCCAGGGGAGGCTTGTGTCTCATAGACACACGGAGAGCATTTGGAAGTGGGGGTTCCTCTATGAGTTTTGGCAATTTTGAGGCTCTCATGGGCCATTTGGTCTTTGTCAAAGCCAGTATTTGGATTGAGGTTGGTGTTTTCTTCCTTGAGGTGCAACTCAGTGCTGACTCTTGGCTTTATCCCAGGGCTCTGTAAAATGGGGGGCTGGCTGAGACCCCTTTGATGGGGCGGGTACCCCATGGGGACACCCAGCTCTGTGCATGGTTTCTGTCCTGGCAAATGGGGTGTGATGGTTTTCTTTCTTCCTCTCGTTTTTGAAATAACATGCTCTGTATTGTAAGGAATAACCGATTTCTCCTCCGCATCCCACACGCTCATAGCTGGGAGACACATCTTGGGTCTGAAGCGGCATCAGTCACTTTGCTTAGTGCCTCCCATCCTCCAGCTTTCTGCCTGAGTGAGTGGCTTCCTACCTTTAGTTGCTTCTTTGAAAGGAGAAAGTTACCCAGTTCAGCCCTGTCCCTGTTTTCCCTGGCTGAGTGAGCCACGCTGCGGCCGCAGGTGCTCCCCTCCACTGCCACGCCAGCAGGGTGCTCCAGGAGCAGTGACAAGAGAACTGCCCATGCTTTGCTTCCCCTGCTCACTGCCTTGTGCTCCCAGTCTTGTCCCTTAAAACATCCCCCCACAGCACTCCTGTGTGTAATTGTTCAGTTTCTGAAGATGTTTTAAAGGAAAAAGAAAATAGCTCACGCTTTTAACACAACCACGAAGCTGAAGAAGGCTTGAAACACTGCGGCATGCAGGTTTTTTCACAATTCCACGTGTTACATTTTCCACAGGATTCTTGCACTAATGGTTTTCCATCTGTTCTCTCTGTAAATGGGTGCACTTTACTGTTTGAATTTGTTACAATGATAAATACTGGATATTTAAGCGTGAGTAGTGTCTTCATTAGAAAAATAGCAAAACAGCTCATGTCTCTTAGTGTATTTTTCAAAAAAAAAAGATAAAAGAAATGAAGCAATGAATCATAACATTTATAGCACAAGAACTGACTCCTGTATATAAGCATCAACAGATTGAGTAATTTTTGAATACAAAATTATTTGCAGTGGTTTTAAAGCACTTCCCTGGCAATTCTCTTAGGGACAGTCAAGGCAGGATGGCTGCTGTGGTCACCAGGTGGGTAGGAAGCATATTTCTTCCTGGAAAAGCTGTTCTCGCTCAGTCCCCTATGTCTTCAAAGTCATGACTTGGTCTTTGCATGAGGAGAAGCAGAGGTCATTCTCTGTTGTGCTGGCATGGCCCCACTGTGCTTGGGGGAGCACAAGGTCAGATCTCACCCTGAGGGCCCTTCATCCTCTACTCTTACATCTAGGTCTGACAAGTCCAGGCCAGACTGTGGAATCACACTCAGTTTCAGACATTGAGCTGTCCTGTACATCTGTGCTATGTGTTTAATTACTTTTTGAGCAATTAAGATGCAGGACAATGCTGCCAGCTGGTGCCTTCATGCCCTCCCAGCTGCAGTGATACCTCTGGCAAGCCCCATCTTCGAGCAAGTAGGATTTTGGGTCCACCCAATAAAGCAGGTTCTTGATGACATTGAAACTCCATTTTTCATTCTTGGAGTGCATGGGGAAGGCAATGCCAAAAGTGATGCTGAAGATGACCCCTTTCTTTAGCCAACCTTCCCACCAGGTGTCTCTCATCCTCACCTGTGGCTGCTCCGAGACCCAGGTGTGCCGCCGCAGAGCTGGAATCTTCTCTCCCAGCATTAGGTGTGGGTGTCTGCCCCATCCCTCAGTGGGAGTTCATTGGCTCTTGCTCTTCTGCTGGGTCAGGAGGATGCTGTGGTCCCAGGGGAGGGGACACCCACATGGTGGGTCCCCCTAGCCAGGCTGGGAGTGGCATCAGAGGGCTTTGGACATAGTCTTGAGTGGCCATCAAAGTGCTTAGGAACAAGAGGGTTTTACAAAGACAGATCCTTTGAGATCTGTCTCCAAAGAAGGCACAGCCTGAGCTGCCTTCTGTGTGTCACTGTTTGGGAGTATTGTGACAGCTCCAACAATCTGAGACATCTGTCTGTCCATCTGTCTGTCTGCTGTGGCAGCAGTGCCCAGCTGGGTCTGTCCGAGCACTGAACTTTTCAGTTATTTTTTCTTTAACCTGGCTGTGAAGAAAACCATGTGGCTGATGTGAACATGTGAGCATGCGCATGCCAAACACGGGAGTCATGCTGGAATTAGGTCTGGAACCAGGGTGGGTAGTAAACTGGGAGCGAATCAGTCTCTTTCACAAAGGTTACTGTATATTCAGGGTTACCCAGGAGAAGTCTAGCTAAAACCGAAGTGCCAGCTCTGCCTTATCTCGAGAACCAAGCAAGCCAGCGTGCCTGCTCGTCCTCCGCCTTCCTCGCCTGCGGGGGTCCAGAGTGAGGTGCTGCGAGCTCCTTGGTGGTTGTACTTTGCTGTAGTCTTGGGATTCAAGGTAACTCTTCTGTGGGTTATTGGTGTTTACCCAAGGGCTTAGGGAAAAAGCTGCTGTACCTGCTGGGACCTCTGCAAATCAATGCCTTCACCCCATGCCAGCTGCACTGTGCAGGCTGGTGGGGGGTGTGTTGGACACAAAGCACAATGGTTGAAAGCGAACCTGCGGTTTTTTCAGCTTTGTGTGAGTAATTGCTGGATTTTCATTCAATCAAACTCTTTTTTCTAATATAAACCACTAAGGGCTCAATTCTTTAGCAAGATGCATTCGTGTCCAACTCTTGACCGTACAGTTGGATCTCACCACAACTGGTACAGACCAACCCAAGAGGTCACAGCGAGCGCGGCCGTTCTGGGGAGAGCCAACTGACCCCCCAGCCCACCAGCCGTATCCTCCCTCCTGCTCCTTTTCTAGCTGTCACGGTACTGGGGGTGAGCAGCCGGGTCCCATCTGATGGGAGCACATCCTGTGGTTATGAAAACAGAGGGCTGCTTTGCAAAAAGACTTCGTCCCTTTGGGTGATGCTGTCCAGAGACGGCATTGGGGAGGCCGGTCAGGGTTGGGATGGGTAGATGGGAAAGCCTCATTCCCATAGAGCTGGGTCCCCACAGGTCTGCCTCGCTGTGCACTGCTCAGCCAGCCACTGAGAGCAGCACTGTGTGCTACATAAAGTCTATTGCTACACCAACAACCCAGAGACTCGTGTGGACTCTGACAGTACTGCCGGGCTCATCCCTGTCCAGCCTTTTCTTTACCATAGCGTTGCATTCAGCATTCCATCTCCTTTCTGTCTTCACATTTGAGAGGATCTGAGTTGGGTACAAACACGTCCACTACACCCGCCTTGTGCTTTGTACAACTCCCTAGTTGCCATCCTCTGAGACACTTGCTGGGAAGATCTTTAAGACACTTAAATTTTCCTTTAGCTTTTCTATAATTCTGATGTAAAGGACTTTCACTCTGTACAGTATATTATCCAATGCATGTTCTGTTCTCTCTGATATATTGAACACCACACAGTTGTGATATTGTGCAGTGGGAAGAGCAGCCCCTGCCAACTGCAGAGGCCTTCGCCTCTCATCTCTAAGGAAAGAAGAAAACATATTTTTTCCTTTGCTGTATTTGCTTGAGCAGAGTTTTCTTGTCTGTACATGTGAGCTGTGAGATAGATGTGAAAAGTTCAAAAGAATGCATTTCCCCCCCAATGTATACAGATTGTAATCTGTACAATGAAAACTGTATGTATGAAAAAATGTACTTATTTATAAATGGTTAACACTTGGAAATGGTGTCTGGCCTGCTGTTTTTCCCACTGTGGGGTCAGTGAAGGAGTGTTCGGATGCTTCTCGGTGTGGAAATGATAGTGTGAGGGTTGGGTCTCACAGTCATTGCATGGAAGACGGGACAGGAACCTGGGAACCACCAGGAGCGAGAGGCGACAGAGGCAGCGCTACTGCTGCCACGTGCAAAAGGCATGTAATAATATAGCAGGTAACAATTATAACACCCAGTGCGTGGCCAGACCCTGGAGATGTCCCCATGGGGTCCTTCACACAGCCACCACTGAGGTCTGCAGCACTGGACAGGACAATTCCACCCCTAATACCCACCTACCATCCCCAGCCCCTCAGGCAGTTCCTCTCCTTGGCATGTGAGAACTCGAGGGTACCCCAAAACTTGATCTGGGGGCAGAGTCAGCAGGAGGACATGGTTAGCTGCAAACATTTATTAGCTTGGGAGCATCCACTGAGCATACACATCATGCATGGGGAGAAAACACTTCAGACACAAAGCTGCTGAACCTGCATAGGTATTGGGTCACGCCAAGCCCCCAGAGCCCTTTAGGGGAGCGTCCCCCACACCTGGCCATGCTGGGGGATGAGAGGCTGCCAGCAGGTGAGACATCCCAGTGGTGGCTAACATCCCCTCTGCCCATCAGCACTGGGAACAGCCCGTAGGCTTTGGCCATGCACAGTGAAGAAATCTGTGCTGCCATTCCGTCCCCAGAGCAGGGAAAAGCCTGGAGACCCCTCTCCTTTGTGGCTCTGCCAGCCCATGCCCTGCCCACAGCACTGCCATTGCCACAGGGCTGGGACGGGTTCAGGGGTCTCCAGGGGCTGGACAAGGGCAGAGCTTAGGATGATTAAGGCCAAGTGAGGCTGAGTCCAGTGGGCAGCACTGCACCAAGCATGTCCTGCCCCAGCTGTCGTCATCACCCTGGGCCGAGCAGAGATGCAAACCACCAGGGACAGGGTGCACAGGAACATTTCAGACGTCACAAGGAGCCCGTGCCGGAGACCAGGAGCTGTGGAAATCACTGGCTGCCACCACCAGGGCTCTCTCCCTCTGTCAGGGTCTTGAAGTCCATGGACAGGGCCAGCTCCTCTGCCAGCGGTGGGCGCTTCCACTCCTCTCGTGTCAGCACATAGCCCACCACCAGCCCGAAGGCCACCAGCAGCACCCCCAGGGTGTTGGCCAGGATGCCCTCAGGCACAAAGTGGCTGTAGGAATCACTGCAGGGATGGAGAGGGATGTTCAAGCCTTAAGGGTTTGGTGGCCTGTCCCTATCCTGGCTAGGACCCTCTCCTCATCCTCATCTTCATCCTCATCCTTATCCTTCAGGCACACACCATGGGAAAGGTCCCTTAACCCAAATCAGAGCAAGAGAGGAGTGTTGGTGTTTTGGTCACTTTTGGGAGAGACACTTGGTGACAGCAGATGAAACTGGTGGCACAGTCCTGTACTGGGGCTATAGGCAGCCCAGTACCCTCCCTGCTGGCACCAGGAGTGGCTCCTGGGGAGCCCCACAGCCCTGTCCCCACCATGGTGGGGCTGGGGGTGACCCCATGGGGTCATCACGGTGTCCTCCAGCTGCAAGAGCAGAGGCCTCGGGGACATGACTGTCCTGAGTGGTTCTGCAAACACCTGGACACAGGGAAGTGGCACTGGGCATTTTACCCACATCCCCAAAAGAAAGCTGAGGCAGGATCCAGCCCCTTGTTAAACATCACCTGGTAAGGGACTCAGCAGCAGCAGAAATAAAGGTCTCGAGGGGAGATTTAAGAGCCACAGATAGAGCAGGGACAGGGGTCTGGGGGGGCCACCCCCTCACCCCAGCTCGGTCACCCACCTGATTTTGAAGAGGAGCATTTCGGTAATGCCCAACAAGCAGGAGGTGATGGAGAGGATGAAGAGGGTGATGCCAAAGAAGATGTGCTGGGGCTTGTACCACCCTCTCAGTGAAAAGGAGGCACCGGGGAAGAGAAAGAAACCACAGCCCAGGAACCACTGTGGAGACATGGGGATGTCACAGGCACTGCAGAGTCCCTTCCCTCCCAGGGGGGCCAGGGACTTCCCACCCCTTACCTGCAGGAGGTAGAGCACAAAGGTGGCCATGCCACACCAGGAGTGCAGGCTGTACATGTCAGGGATGCCCTTAGTCCGGTGTGACTCAAAGACAGCGATGATGCCTGCGGGAAGAGCCCATCAGCACCAGGGCTGCATCCTGCCCAATCCACCCAGCCCAGCCCAGCACTCACCCACGAGGGCGATGACAAGTGCCAGGCCATGGAGCAACGCGTGCAGTGCTTTGGTGGAGCGCTTGGCTTCGTGCCTGAACACCCGGTACACCAGGAGAGCTGCACAGAGAGAGTACCTGAGCATCCACAAGGACCGCCAGCATCGCCCAGGGATGCTGGCACACTTTCCCCGTGTCTTTTGTCACCACTTTGCCCCCTTCATTCCCTGCCCGACCACAGCTCCAGGCTTTGGAGGCTGCAGCTGGGACAGGGCACGTGTCCCCTCCTCCTGCTCACCGTCACCCTGGAGGAACACCATACCCAGCACCATGCAGAGAGGGTGGGCGTTGAACTGCAGAGGGCTGTGCCAGGCCACGCCGCCCCGGTAACGGCCCAGCCAGGCACCTGTGGTGGCCAGGAGTGTCAGGCCCAGCAGCTGCGACACGGCCACGTACGCCGAGAGCCCGGTGGGGCTGGTGGGCGGCGGGGCCCCGTCCATGGCAGCCTGCAGGGACAGAGAGGAGGGGGCAGTGAAACCACAGTGGCCCCAAGCGACAGCAAGTCCCGGCTGGCCGGACCTGCGGTAATGTCCCGCTCCGAGCAGCGTCCGGTACCTCTGCTCCACCCTCACCCGCCACGGAGCCGGACGTTTCCTGGTCCCGCTGCGTCACCCGCACCTGGAGGTGGCTCCCAGCCGCCACGGCACACCCATCCCCGTGCTCCTGCACCTGCTCCTAAGCTCCTGTCCAATCCTCCTGCCCCTGCCACTCTGCTCCTG
>VYXF01005275.1:100524-126016 GCA_013397295.1 Polioptila caerulea | reverse complement strand
ACAGCATCACCACAGATGGGAAAGGAGCTTAGCGAATTATACACTATAATAATTAATTGAATCCATCAATAAGTAAAGCATTCACCTTTAAACTCAGGGTCTGGAGAGGGAGGAAAAATTCTCAATGCAGTGGTTTGTACCAACAGGTGCAGGAGTTGTCATGCCCATGAAACCACAGCCACCAGGAAAAGTGACACACAGGGCTGCACTCTGGACTGAATAAAGCTCTTTTGGGGTTTAAATAAGGAAGGAATAATTTCTCTGCAAAAGGGAATCCTTTCTCTCACCTCCAGAAGCTCCTTGGTTCTTTAGAGAGATGGATCAGACAGAAGTTATGAAAGAAACCTCGAGCCTTTTGAGAAATGGTGGGATGGAGAAGCCAAAAATGTGGTGTGTAATATAAGGAGGGGGAAAAAAGCTTGAGCATCCCCAGCCAGAGGCCTTAGGGCTAGGATATATCCACATAAATCACCAAATCTTTCCAGACAGCTTCAGGGCCATTCCCAAATTCCTGCTCCTTTTCTCCACCACACCTGCTCACCTTCTCCCATCACGCCACCATCATGGACACTTTGCAGTTCCCCTAAGAAACACTTACTGTGAAAACTCCTTATTTCTTTCTTTTGGAAATTCTGGGCTGCACCAGTGAGTGCCCCCTCCAACACTGCTGACTGTGGGCAGGGCGAGTTTGCAGGTCTGGCAAGCCAGGGAACTGACCCAAAATGCTGCGAGCAAGTCATGCTCCTTCATGTGTGCGGCACCGCCGCGGTGTCGCTGTGGTGACAGTCTGGCCATGGCACACGTGTCCGCTCACACGTGCCCCAGGGAGGGGGAGGACAAAGTCTCCACAGAGCCATGATGGCGATGCAAACCGATGGGAAGCATCCTCTGGCCCAGGGCAGCTGCCGGGGACATCATGTCTCGCCCAGCATCCCCCAACCCACGTCCCCTCAAGTAGTTCCGCATCCGTCTCCGTGGCAACGCATTTTTCACATTCTTCAGTATCTCCTGCCCCTCTGGTCCGTGGTGCTGGCAGCGCCAGGTACCCTGCAGGTTGGGAGCAGATGGATGTCCATCACCCAACCCAGCACCCCTGAGATGGGTGGGGAGAGCAGGGACTGTCCCACTGCTCCACAGAATGCCCACAGTTGACTCTGAACCCATCCTTGGTGGGTGCTGGAGCACAGAATGGACTTGGGGCAGCACAGAGGAGCAACGAGCATCTGACAGCTTGCAAGCATCTCACCTGCCTTCCTGGACCAACAGCCACATAACCTGCCAGTGTTCTCCTTCATGTGGGTTATTTTTCTGCCTGATGCAGCTGGAGTTTTATAAGATAGGGTGACACAGAGCCATGGGCATCCTTGGAGGTGCAGCCTTCAACAGGAACTTCTTCTCCTGCACAAAATCCAGCAGCAGCAGCAGCTGCTCTTGCACCAACCTTGGAAAACGCTCTTGTGTAAAAGGATGGAGCACTACCCTTCTCCTGCAGGATCATCCATTGGGCACATCAGCCTTGGAAAAGACCCCATATGCTGGGATTTCAGCAATGTCAATGTTACCAGTGACATTGCACAGACTGTTTCAGCGTCACTGCTCCCCTGAAACTCCCTCTGGTACCAGAGACTGCACCACGACCCAGAGCTGGGAAAACCCCTCCCTGGCGCAGCTGGGAACAGAGACCGGAGGGGGGCAGGAAATGTCCATTCACCGGCGCTTGGTCTCCAGCCAAATTGGACCCAAACCAACCAGTTTTTTCCAACTTCCCAGTAAACTGGACTTTCCAGAGCACTGTGGCTGGTGGGTAAAGGGGTCAGCAAGGGGGGCTAGAGGCAGATGCTGACTTTGCCTCCAGCTCTATGATGTCCAGGCTTGCAGGTGGTGCCGGTGCAACACCCCCATGGGGACTCCCCATGGGCTTGGGATCAGGAGGTTGAAGGATTTTCATGTGTCCACATCAGCCTGTGCAGGTGGAGTGTGCTAGAACAGGGTATGAAGTCAAGATTTTTGGAGTGAGGTTTAATAGACATCAGAAGGTTGCAGTCTTCTACCATTTTTTATTTTTTTTTTTTTAATGGCTGTGCACACCTCACAGGGTCCCCAGTGCTGACGGAAGGACTTGTCCCTTTTTGAGTGGCCACACTGTTGCATGGAGTCACCCCATTGACTCACTCCAAGATGGTGTCCAGCTGCTCTTCAGCTCACAGCAAGGACAAAAGGTCAAAAAAGCTCTCTCTTGGCAGGTGTTTATTGAGTGCCTATGGGGTGGTTGCTCCAACAAGGAGTAATGAGGTCAGTCAGCCCAGCGCCTATGTTCAGCCTAGGCACCATTCCCAGCGCTGAGGCCAGGCCCTGGGGAAAAGGGATTTAGTTGATTAAATAGAAAACAAAACAAAGCAAAGGAACTATCGAGCCCACCGACATGGGTCTGGTTTTCATTTTGAAGGAACTTTTTGTTACTCGTTTGTCATCAGCCTAGTTCCTCCAAGTCCAAAACACTTGGTGTGATGTGATACGATTTCCTTCACAGCCAGGAGAAATACTCTGTTTTGTTGAAAAATGCGGTTATGCCGGGAAGGGGGTCACTTTGGCAGGAAGCAGCGTGAGACAGACCTTGGCTGCGTCCCACAGGAAGTTTCCCTCCTGCGCTTGCCCTTGTGGCCCACCGAAGGCGGCCGGGGTGTTGCCGAGGGGCGTCTGTCGCCTGATGCCGGCGTTGGATCTCCCTGCGCCAAGCCGGGGGGGGACTGGAACACTGCAGGGATGGAGCTGCATCTCACCAACCCCATCCATTCTAGCCTTTCTCTTTTTTCTGCCTTTCCCTGGATTCTCCTCCATCTCCTTCCCTCCCTCCTATCCCAGCCCCTTCCCCTTCTCTCCTGGCGGTGCCAGGAGCCAAAAGGACTTTGCACCCCAAGGCAGCGCTCGCTCCCCGCTCCTTCCCGCAAGCCTTGGAGCCGCCGAAGGGAGAACAGAATACTCCGGTCTTATCTGCGAGGGGAGGCAGGCTCGGTGGGCAGGGTTTGCGCGAAAGCTGCTGGCTTATAAGCAGCCGGCAGAGAAGGCAAAGCTGCCGCGCAAGGCACCGAGCGGGGCCCCCTCCGTGCCGCGCTCCCGCCGCGATGCCCGCGGCGCTGGGGCTGCTGCTCTGGCTGAGCCTGGCAGGTGCCCTCCGGCCCGACCTCGAGCCCCCCCAGCACAACGACACCGAGCAAGGGGCCACCCTCTTCGCCAGAGACTACAACAGCACGGCCGAGCTCGTCTTCTTCGAGAGCGTCTCGGCCAGCTGGAATTACAACACCAACCTGACGGCCGAAAACGCCGCTCTGCAGGTGGGTGGCGGGACGGGGGCGATGCCACCACGGGGGTGTCCCCAGCACCGGGGACTGGGGGGGCTGGGTCACGGTGGAGACACTTGGTGTGGTTCCCTTCCTCCCTGCGGGCTTCTGTCTCAGCACCTCGGCGTGGCAAACCGGGGCTGGGACTTGTAGCCCGGGAGCCGCAGGGTTTTGCCCCAGATTGGTTTTCAGAGAGACTGCCCCAGAATGACAGCTCTGATCCCAGAGCAGAGTCAAGGTTATTTTTAAAGGTGATTCCCTCCTCCCAGCCCCTTCCACTTTCCTTTTCCCCTTCCCAGAACTGGGCCAGATGTCAATTGTCCCTGTCCCCCCCTGCTTGGTGTCACCACGTCCCAGTCCTGAGGGTTTTCGTTTGGGGCAGACACCAGGAGCCCAAAGTGCACAGGCAGCTGGGTGGCCTCGAGACTGAGGCTGCCACCTCTTGTCCGTGTGTCCCCAGCCCATAGGGACAAAGACAGCGGTGGGAAAGCACTCCAGGCTATAGGGAATTAGACATCAGCCCAGGCGCGCGAGGGAAAAGCCTCTTCGGGGAGCAGCGCTGTGTGGATCCCACAGGCATGTGCGTGTTCTCCGAGGGGTTTGCATGTGTCTGGGTTGTATTTGGTGGGGCAAGGGAGCTGGAGCAACCCCAGGTCTGCTCTCGGCTGGGTGAGCTGCAGCACTGCCCAGGCCAGGGGCTGGTAGTGCCTGGGCAGCCTGCGGGGGCTTCCCTGGCCCCAGCCGTGCTCGGGGAGCTGCCGGCGGCCCCAGCACGGGGTCGTGGACAAAGTCACTGCCTGCAGCTCGGGGTACATCTGCCAGTCCTGTGGCTACTGGTGCACAAGGGGCAGTGCAGCCCAAACGTGACCACGGGGCGTTCGGCGATCCCAGAAATACACGGGGGCTGCCACACAGCCCTGAGCCCTCCAGATGCCATGCGGGTGGGAGCACAGTGTGCCCTGTGCAGGGAGAAAATGCTCCTTCCTGCCTAGGGGAAAGATCACTGCCAGCTCTGGCCACTGCCAATTTGGCAGGACACTCAAGAGGGCACAGGTGCCCCTTCAGCCTTTTTTTGTCGAGCTGACGTGATGTCTGGGCAGGCACCCAGCTCTAGCTGCAGATGTGGTGGGGCTGGGGACCTTGGGGCTGAGCAGGAACATGCCAGCTACCAGATGTGGGAGTGAAGGGCCGGGACTGGTGGGCATAGCCAGGCAAGGGAGTCTCAGGCAGCACCACCGGCCTCAACTCACTCCACCAGTGCTGTCAGGAGAGTTTAGAGCACAATTTTCCTGACCAAACACAGGTGCCTGTTCAAGGAGAAGACAAAACACAGCTGAACTCTGCTTTCTCCAGCTCCTCCAGCTCCGCGTGGGGTCTGGGAAGGGGTAAAGGCATCTCCTGTTTAGAGGGGTGATGCAAGAGCAGGGTGTCTGTGGGGCTGGCACATCCTGGCATGTTGGGGGATTTGGTCCAGTGGATACCAGTGATGCTGTGGGCACTGGGATGTCCAAGGGAAGCGGTGGGAGCGGTGCTGGGTAGCCAGGGGCACTTGGCACTTTTGGCATTCCCACCCCCATGTCCCACAGCTGTGTGGGTATCTGCCCCGGGCAGCCTCCAACTCTGCCACACCACAACTCCCTTCCTCCTCTGCTGCCTGCTGAGGGAATGCGAAGATTAAAATAAAACAAACCAGGCGTGTTGGAGCCAAGCTAAAAATGCCACAAGTCACAGCTAATGAGCTCCATAAATCACACCAGGGCGGCACGTGGACACCAACCAGGCACTCTGCACCATCTCACTCCACCTGCGCCAGGCCAGAACACTCTTAAAAGATCAGAGCTTCCCAAAAACACAGCTGACACTGATCAGGCTGGGATACAACCACCTGCAATGCATCCCGTCCCAAAACTGGGGTCACAGTTCCAGCTGCCTAAATAACACCCTGCAGTGCTGGCAGCTTACTGCCAGCCCATGGCCCAGGAGGGGAGATTGGGGCTGACAGGAGTTGGGTGGCAGTGAGACACCCAAAAGTGGGGACTCAGAGCAAGTGAGTGAACCCCAGACGTGGCATTTACAGGTCACAGGGTGCAGACAGCCAACTGAGAATTGCATAGAAATAGAAGTGTACAGACATAGTGAGGACATACAGGAAGGAGAAAGGTGAATGTGGCACCTTTATAGTTATCTTTTGGGCTTCTGTGAAAGTGAGAAACAGCAGGAATAGAAATAAAATTAAGCCAGACCTCAGAACACCAGAGCACCTTCCAAAACCAGGGTCCAGCAGATGTCAAAGCCAGCCCGGGAGCACTCAGACACCCTGACCACATAGCCTGGACACCCAATCCCAGCATTCCCATCCCATATGAGACCTTGGAGCTCCCTCCAAAACGCCCTCACAGACCACCCTAGCAGGGGCTCATCAGGAGCTCCACAGGGGAGCAGGGGCTGCAGACCCTGCTGTGCCAGATGGAAGCTGCTGTTACTATCCATGGGTGCCATGGAGTGGGGACAGCCCTGCCTGTCACTCCATGTCCTGTCACCTTTGACTCCCACAAACCCTCATGACTTTGTCCCTGGCCCCCAAACTATCGCCTGGGTGGTGGCATGTCCCAGAGCTGGTCCTGAGCCTCCATGTCCCCTCTCACCATGCAGGTCAAGGCGTCCCTGGAGGAGCAGAACTTCACAGAGCAATGGGGGAAGAAAGCCAAGGAACTCTATGGCAACAAATGGAATAACTTCAGTGACCCTCAGCTGAGGAAAATCATTGGGTCCATCCAGACCTTGGGACCCTCCAACCTGCCTCTGCAGAAGAGAGAGAAGGTAGCTGAGGTGGTGGTGAAGCCCTGGGCATGGCTGGGGTGCTGTGGAATGCCTTAGAGGGATTTTTCACAAGCATCCAGTCTTTCCTGCTGACCTTACATTTTGGAGGGTGTCACTGGCTTCTACACAGTGACTGAGGAGGAGATGGGATATCTTCAGGGGATGTGGGGTGCCTTCTGGCCCTATTAGCCAGCCCTACCCTTATCTTGGAGCTATCCCAGCAGGAACTGGAGATTTCCTGCTTACACAGAGCAGTCTTGGGCATCACCTGGAGACCAGCCAGGCTGTGCCCATGGCTGGAGCCAGCTCTCCCAACCCCTTTGGGCTCATCAGATATGTAGCCCACAGAAAAGAAGGGCTGATGCAGCTCCTGAGCCCCCCGTAAGACAAGGAATGCTGTGCTTTGGTGACACAGTTTCATACTGGGGACATCAGGACAACCTGAGCCTCCCCCATCACAGTCCTGAACTTTCAGGGTAGTTTACCTGAATTTTGATTTCCATGCAAGAAAATATTGCTCAGGCTGAGGCTGGCAGCCACTCTGCTCTTCATGGGTGCCGGGGCAGTCCCTTCCATCCTGACCCACAGCTCCCTGACAGCCATTCCCAGCAAAACCCTGGCAAAGCCTAGTGATGCAATCCCTTCCGGAGAGCTGTCGGCCCCGGTTCCTTCCAGGAAACCCATCCCTGCTTTCTCCCAAATAACAGACAGCATCATGTCTCCTCCCTGCACATCAGTCATGTCTCGCCCATCCCTGGGCAGCTCTATCCCACAGCCACCATTGTCCCCATTTCCATCCCCTCTGCACAGCTGGAGCAGAGGAATGGGAGTGGAGAGAGGGATGGAGCAGAGGAATTTCCTTCCATGGGAATGGGCTTCCCAGGCGTGTTTCAGGAAACCTCCTGTTGCTATTGTTTGCTGTTGTTGAAGTTCACAGAAATAAATCCCCCTCATCCTCCTGCTTTTCTTCTCCTATTTTTCATAACCCATTTAGATAAACAGCCTGTGTCACGGCCCTGCTGACAAACAGCTTTATAAATAGCCCCTCTCTGGAGCATGGCTGTGCAGTGATTGTCTGTCCCAAAGAGCCTCCCTGCTCCCACCATGCCAAAACCCTGAGTGATAAAACACTTATCTCACCAAAAACACACCAATCCTTCCCCACATCCATCTGGACACACACACTCCAGAGCTGGGAAGCCTGTAGATCCCTCTGAAGGGCTGTTCCTGTCCCCTTGCAGCCACAACGTCTTTTCCTTTCCTACAGTACAACACCATCCTGAGCGACATGGACAAAATCTACTCCACGGCCAAGGTGTGCCTGCCCAATGGCACCTGCTGGGATCTGGAGCCAGGTATGATTCCTGTCCCCTTGATCCTGCCAGCTGCTGAGCACCCCATGGCCATGACTTGGCCCTGGTCTCCATGTCCTTGGTGGGTTGGGGTTGGCATGTGCCACTGATGTTAATCAGGACTGTCCCAGTGTGAGGATGGGTGCTCAGATGTGGCGTGGTGGTGGTGGCACCTCTGCAGACCTGTGGCGTACACCTCCCTCTGCAGCCACTTTCTCATGTTCTGCTTGTCCCCTTTGTCCCAGACCTCTCGGACATCATGGCCACCTCCCGCAGCTACAAGAAGCTGCTGTATGCCTGGGAAGGGTGGCACAACGCTGCGGGGAACCCGCTGCGCCCCAAGTATGAGCAGTTTGTGGAGCTGAGCAATGAAGCCTACTTCATGGACGGTACAAAGCGAGGGGATCCCCAACTGGGGGGTGGTCAGGCACCAGGGATGGAAATTGGGACTGGGACATTGGGATGCCCTACTGCTCTCCCCAACCCACATGCAGCCAGGCATCCAATTTCTATTTCCCAAGTACCAGCACTTTGGGGAAGGGGGGAAAATCCTGCTGCTAGTCCCTGGTCCCACCTTTTGGGGATGGGTAGTGGGGGTAGCCTTTGGGGTCTGGAGACAGAGGTCTTCCCTGTGTCTCCGGTAGGATTCAATGACACAGGCAGCTACTGGCGCTCCTGGTACAACTCAGAGTCCTTTGAGAAGGACCTGGAGCGCATCTACAACCAGCTGGAGCCACTCTACCTCAACCTGCACGCCTTCGTCCGGAGGAAGTTGTATGATCGCTATGGGCCCAAATACATCAACCTGAAGGGTCCCATCCCTGCTCACCTCCTGGGTAAGAGATGAGACTCCCCTGGACTGTGCCCAGGGGTACTAGTGGTGTCAGAGGGGCACACACAAGGTCAGAGAGGCCACAGTTATCACTGTGTTTCTCTTCTGACTTGCCACCACCTCTACTCCAGCTATTTTCTCTTCTCAGGGAACATGTGGGCTCAGCAGTGGAACAACATCTATGACCTGATGATCCCGTACCCTGAGAAGCCCAACCTTGATGTCACGAGCACCATGGTGCAGCAGGTGATGGGCTGAGGGACTCATTGCGGGGACCAGGGAGAAAAAGAAGGAGGTGTTGCCAAGGCTGGCCCATGACATTGACCCCATGGGAACAACAGAAAATCCATGTCTGGGAGGGGAAGGGACTAAGAAATTATCTTACTCCATGCCTGGCAATGACCAAAGAGGCAGCAGGTGGACAAAAGTGGGCAGTGCCCTGGGGCTGCTGCCAGTCCCCAGGCTGGAGGCCACGTTGCTTCATTCATGCCATCACACAGCTACAAGCACTTCTTGGGTATCAGTCCTGCTCCCTTCTCCTGCTTCTGCTGAGCTCCAGCACCATTGCTCAGTGCTTTTTAGGGGTGTTCACACCAGTTCTGGGGCTGGGCCTCTCCATCACAGAGAGAGGGACCTGGGAGCAACTTTCCTCCTTCCCAAAGTCCTGGGGGAGGATTGGAGGCAGTGCCCAGGGCACAGGCAGCCCTTCCTCAGCCATAACCCACTGCCTGCTGCCCAGCAGGGCTGGAATGCCACCCACATGTTCCGTGTCTCGGAGGAGTTCTTCACCTCCCTGGGGCTTCTGGAGATGCCCGCTGAATTCTGGGAGAAGTCCATGCTGGAAAAGCCAACAGATGGGCGGGAGGTGGTGTGTCATGCCTCGGCCTGGGACTTCTACAACCGCAAGGATTTCAGGTCTGTGGGGACATGCAGGGACCCTGGGCTACAGGGCAAGACCCTCTTCTATCTCCCTTGGTGATCTCTCTTTTGGGTACCCTCAGCCTGGCCGTGCAGCCCAAAATGGCACTTTCTGAGGCAAGGTCTGGAGTGACAATGCTGCCCTGCCTTCCCCCCTACTTTCTCCTACCCTGTGGGGTGTTGCCACCCTCTGTGGGACTGTGGGGGTTCCTTCCCATCAAGGCTGTGCACAGGCAGCTGCCGTCCCTCACTCAGCTCAGGCAATGTTGTTTTCACACGGCAGGATCAAGCAGTGCACGTCGGTGACCATGGAGCAGCTGTTCACAGTGCACCACGAGATGGGCCACGTCCAGTACTTCCTGCAGTACAAGGACCAGCCCGTGTCCTTCCGCGGCGGGGCCAATCCTGGCTTCCACGAGGCCATTGGCGATGTCCTGTCCCTCTCTGTCTCCACCCCCAACCACCTCAAAAAAATCGGTCTCCTCAGCAGCGCTGCTGAGGACGAAGGTATGGCAGCCACCCTGGGGAGCTGGGTGACCTGGAGGGCTCTGGCACTGCCTGTGGCACTGGGAAGGGCTTGAGACCTGCCACGGTGGGTTGCAGTCTGGTAATACAGCCCAGAGCTGCCACATCCCCTTCTCATCTCCATGGGTCCACAAACATGGGTCCCCCTCTTGTCTCCATGGGTTCAGGTAGGACTTATTTTGTCTCCACAGGTCAATGCACAAACCCTTCTTGTCTCCATGAGTCCATATAGAGCCCTTCTTAGCTCCATCTTCTTCACCCCTGAGGCAGGAGGGATGCTCTCCAGAGCTTGTCTGTGCCTTTCCCTTCACCAACAGAGCCCAAACTGGAAAACAACATTTTTGTGCTTGATTGGCTTTGACCTTTCCAGCATTCTTCCCTCCCTCCCTCCCTCCCTCCCTCGCCAAGAAGCATCCACCACTGGCTCCCGGTGTGGCTGTGGGGAGGTGGCACCAAGCACTCCACGCACAGTCACGAGGGCGGTCAGTGGGTGACGTGTCCGGCACGGCAGGGCAGGACTTGTCCCTGCAGGCACTGCCCAGTTTGTCAAGAGCCTCATCCTCCCACCTGACAGCCCCCAGCCCACACAGCAAAGCAGATGGCAGCAAAGGAAATTGAGCACTCCCAGACCTGCCCTGGGCGGCTGCTTGGCAGAGGAGGGACAGTCCTGGGATCCTCCTGCCGTGTCATTAAATACGTTTTATGACAAGAAAGACAACACAGCAGCCAAGAGCATTGGGCCAGTGCTGCATAAACGCAACAAAGCAGATGGTCTCTGCCTCAAGCCATTGCTACCCGACTTGCCAGCCCTTGGCAGCCAGGCCACCATAGTGATGGCAGCCAATAGCCCCTCAGGGCAGTGCTGCCAACCCCTCTCTGACCCCACAGCTTCAGCTGGGTCTCCAGCAGGTCTTTCTCCAAACTCCTTTCTCCGGGTTTCCTTGAGGGGAAAAACAGATGTCACCATCCCCTGCACTCTTCATGATACAGTGATGATTGTCCTAGAGTTGACTCTGATTCTGAGTCTAAACCACCAGAGCCTTTGCAGTGCTGCGACTGCAGAACAAACTCCCCCAAACCCCATCACCTTGAGGCCCCAGGGTGGAAACGTGAAGAGTTACACTTACCAAAGACCTTTTAACTCTGAGAGCTGGGCCAAGGGCAAGGGGACACCACACTTGTCACTATTGTCATCCCCACTGAGTAAAGGGCATGTTGCCCCAGGTAGTAACTGTATCTACAGAAGCCTCCTGTGTCCTACACAGCCTTCTCTAGGAGCAAGGTTACCCCATTTCTCATCCAGATCTGCCCACCCTCTTGCCCACTAAAGTTCTGGTGCCTGTAGTGCTGTCTATGCAGACTCCTTTCCAGCCTGGTTCAGGCTCTGTTTCATGCAGAGAGCAATATCAACTACCTGCTGAAGATGGCCCTGGAGAAGATTGCCTTCCTGCCCTTTGGCTACCTCATCGACCAGTGGCGCTGGAACGTGTTCAGTGGCCGCACGCCGCCAAGCCGCTACAACTACGACTGGTGGTACCTGAGGTAGGGTAGAGTCATCAAGGGTGGATGGGGGTGTGGAAGCTGGGGATGTGCAAGGAAGGGAGGCAGAAAAGAGGAAAGGAAAGAAAAAGCATAAAAGTAGCCACAGAGATGATGGGAGAACAAAGGATAGGTGGGTGGGTGGGTGGGATGGATGGATGGATGGATATACATGGAATCATGCTCTAATTGTGTAGATTTCTTCAGCACTGTGCCAAGCCTTCCCATTCTTTTACTAGATTCTTCTGATCCCTTATCATTCCCATGCTCCTGCTGTTGTTCTCTGTTATCCACAGAACCAAATACCAGGGTATCTGTGCTCCGGTTCCGAGGAATGAAAGCAACTTTGACCCTGGAGCAAAGTACCACATCCCGGGGAATACTCCTTACATCAGGTAGAGGAAGTGTTGGCAAGGAGACCAAGGTTTGGGATGCAGCGGGTGGGGGATCACCTCTATGGGCAGAGACTGTCATGTGCTGCTCCTGCTCAAGACCTAGAGATCCCCCAACACCTGGGACCACAAGTGGTGAGGTTGAGCTCTTGGACTTGTCTGCTTCCCCTTGTCCCCAGTTCTGACCTTCATGGGCTTCCTTGGCAGGTACTTTGTGAGCTTCATCCTCCAGTTCCAGTTTCACAAGGCACTGTGCCAGGCAGCCAACCACAACAGTTCCCTACACACCTGTGACATCTACAGGTCCAAAGAGGCTGGAGCCAAACTCAGGTGGGGACAGAGAAGGGTCAGGAAAACCGCCATGGGCAGATGTGTGCATGGAAGCTGATGGTGTAAGCAAAGGAAGGAAAGAAGAAAGGAAGGAAAGAAAAGTGAACTGGAGAAATAGCTTTGCAGATGGATGGATGGATGGATGGAAATACATGGAAGCACTGGGGTGGGGTGAGTGGTCCTCACTAGAGTATTGCTATTGTCCCAGCCACGAGCTCCCACCCAGACAAGAGGTCACTAAAGCACAGCTAGCTCCTGTTGATTCCCTGGGTGTTAAATGCATGAGTGTGTGACAGGGAGTCCTCAGTTCCCACATGCAGGACAGGCGGTGGCTTCCAAGGCAGTTCCTAGGTTCATGTCCCACTCAGGAACAGCATCTTCAACAATGAAGATGCTGATATACTATCACTGCTTCTCTCCCATCCATCCCCTGGCCTCATGCTGGCTCTTGCTGTTCTGCTCTTCTTCAGGGAAGTGTTGAAAGCTGGGTCCTCAAAGTCATGGCAGGATATCCTCTTGAATCTCACTGGCACGGATCAGATGGACGCTGGTCCCCTTCTGGAGTATTTCAGCCCTGTCACCAAATGGCTTGAGGAGCAGAACAACAAGACCAATGAGGTGCTGGGCTGGCCTGAGTTTGACTGGCGTCCTCCTGTCCCTGAAGGCTACCCTGAAGGCATTGGTAAGGCTGCAGCTCCACCTCGGGTCTGGGAAGGGTCAGGAAGAGGTCCCCAAGGGATGTCATTAATCCACAGCAGAAGCAGAGGGAGTTCTCTGCTGTGAGTGGGGTGGTCCCCATACTAGGAAAGAGAAATAGCCAGCTGCAGTGAAGTGCCATAGGGTGCTGCTTCCCAGGAGGCAGATGCTATTGTCTGAAGCTGTGTATTGATGTCATCAGTCATGGTGTGAAGAGTTTCTCTTCTCAGTTGTATCCTTTGTGCTTGTGTGGGAGAGTTTAGGGCCTGCAACTTGTCCTGTTATCCCATCTTCTGTCCAATGGGACACCCCAGCAGGGCAGCTCTTCTCCATTTCTTAGCTCAGCCTGCTCCCAAGTTGTGGCATCCTTCAATGGACCTGGAGTTCAGGGAAAAGCTTAACTATGGCTTCTCCATGGGGTAGTGCTCTTGCAACTCTCCTGACCTTTCTCATCTCTTCCCCCATTCATTTCCTCCTCTAGACAAAATAGCAGATGAGGCACAAGCTAAGGAGTTCTTGTCTGAGTACAACAGCACTGCTGAGGAAGTGTGGAACGCCTACACCGAGGCATCCTGGGCCTACAACACCAACATCACCAACCACAACAAGGAGATCATGGTAAGGGAATGACCCATGGCCCGTGGGCTGTGTAGGGAGAGCCAACAGTCAGGGAAGGCAGCTGGTACCCAGGGCACGTTCCATAGAAGCTCTGAAAACCAGGGCAGCCTCTGCCCCTCATAAAGGGATAACGTTCTCACCCAGGAGGTGCCTTTTCCTTGAAAACCCTCATCATCCAATGAGGTGCCCACAAAGGAGCTATGGGGAGGGTGTTAGTCATGGGATGCCATGTGGTGTTTCTAGTGGTGGCCTGTGTCTTCTCCCCGAAGTAACTCTTCTCTCATTGCAGCTGGAGAAGAACTTGGCCATGTCCAAGCACACTCTGGAGTACGGCATGAGGGCCAGGCAGTTTGACACCTCCGATTTCCAGGACCAAAGTGTCACCCGCATCCTCAAGAAGCTGAGTGTCATTGAGAGGGCAGCCCTGCCTGAGAATGAGCTGAAGGAGGTGAGTGGTAGGGGGACAGAGCAAGAGAGTATTCCTTTCTATCATCCTGTGTAAAGACACAGGTTTCTCTCAAAATTTAAGAAATGCCACTGAGTAGCCACCATCTGCCTTGAAAAAAGTGATAGCTTGGTATCTTCTACACAAAGCCAAAACCCTTGTCTTCAGGGTTTCCCACCCAAAGGTTGCCTGTCCCAGGATCAGTGGGGCCTGGATATTTGGGTGACAATGGCACATTGCTTGTAGCCCTAGGCCCTCTTGTATTGACTCTAGATTGCCTCCCTCGGGGTCACATTTGATCTTAGAGGGGACCAGAGTAAAACGCCCTAAAACCTTGATGGACTGGGACAACCTTCAATATCAGGAGCAAGTGTAACCAGTTTACAAACTCTGATTTCCTTTCCAGTATAACACCCTCCTCTCAGATATGGAGACCACATACAGCGTGGCCAAGGTCTGCAGAGAGAACAAAACCTGTCACCCACTGGATCCTGGTAAGATCTAGCAGGGTGCCCTGCAGGGCATCGGCACTGGCCCAGAAGGGAGGGATTTTTTTAATTGGGGCATGAAGAAAGGCCATGAAGGGTTCTTTCACCTCCTCTGTGATGGCCCCTGAGCAACACATTGGATATAGAACCATTGCACCTGTTCAGCCCATCCAGCCACATCACAGTGGCTTCATTGCTCTCTCTTAGACCTCACAGACATCATGGCCACCTCTCGGGACTATGATAAGCTCCTCTTCGCCTGGAAGGGCTGGCGGGATGCTTCTGGGAAGAAGATGAGGAACAGCTACAAGCGATACGTGGAACTGAGCAACAAGGCAGCTGTGCTCAATGGTCAGTCCCTGCTCCCCTAGAGCCCACCATGAGGGCTAATCCCTATGAGCAGAGCATTGGGCTCTTATCCAGCTGGGGATCAAAATCCTAAGGGTGTGGAGGTTTCACTAACTCCCAGGAGATCTACTCTCTCACAGATGTGGAGGGACCTGGAGGGTCTGAACACCAAGACAGAGTCTTGCCCAAGAAGGATGGCATCTGACAGCTTCTTCTCTTGCTCTACCACAGGCTACAAAGACAATGGGGCCTACTGGAGATCCCTGTATGAGACACCCACCTTCGAGGAAGATCTGGAGAGGCTGTATCAGCAGCTGCAGCCCCTGTACCTCAACCTACATGCTTATGTACGCCGAGCCCTCTACAAAACATATGGTGCAGAGCACATAAACCTGAAGGGTCCCATCCCTGCCCATCTGCTAGGTAAGGGCTCTGCTTGAGCTACGCTGTGTCTCCCACCAGACAGGTGTGCTTGTCTCTGTGCCATGTCAAAAGTTAAGACTGGTCTCTGTTCAGCTCTGGCTGAAGGGAAAAGATCCCCTGGGATGGGTCTGTGGAGACCAATCTGCCCCAGGGAAAGGCAGCACGCTCAGCATGATTTGACCTCTCTTGTATGGATGGGCTCTGCCCACATTGCCCTTATGCAGACAGGGCAGGGACCAGGCAAGGCAGGGACCAGGCAGGGTGATCCATCTGTGCAGGACGAGGAAGTAACTGGTTGCTCTCCTATCCTTGTCTCCCTCCTGACCCATGCCATCCTTCTGTGCTTCCCAGGCAACATGTGGGCTCAGTCATGGTCCAACATTTTCGACCTGGTGATACCTTTCCCAGATGCCACCAAGGTGGATGCCACCCCGGCCATGAAAAAACAGGTCAGTGCTTTTCTAGGCTGCTCTGGGGAAGCCCCTTTGTTGCCAGTGCCCATGTTGCCAAATGCTCCAGTGTTGCCAAAAAAATCCATGCCTCATCTGTATTCTCCCTACCTTTATATGCCAAGACCTGGATCCAGGTCTAGCTCACTCTAGGAGATCCCCCTGCCCACAACAAGGCTCCCCTGTCCTCCCACCCTTCCACAGCCCCCAGAACCCCAGCATCCCCCACTGCCCCTCACCAGGTCTCTGCTCTTTCCCCAGGGCTGGACACCCAAGAAAATGTTTGAAGAGTCGGACCGTTTCTTCACCTCCCTGGGCCTCATCCCAATGCCACAGGAGTTCTGGGACAAGTCCATGATCGAGAAGCCGTCGGATGGGCGGGAGGTGGTGTGTCATGCCTCGGCCTGGGATTTCTACAATCGCAAGGACTTCAGGTGCCTGTGGGGAGCAGGTGGTGGCCACTGCTGATGTGGTGCTGGGGCAGAAAGTGTCTTTGTAGAGTAAGGGCACGTGGGCTGAGGCCAAGCCAGTGTATCTTGCTCTGTGGCGGTGGCACCACAATTATGACACTTCGCTTGGCACCCAAGATGCTGGCAGGAGCCCCCGTGGTGGATGGAGGGCAATCCATGCCTGCGCTGTCCTGTCCTGGAGAATGGAAAAGCTAATGAACAGGGACAGGGAATGGGCAGGGCCATCAGGAGATGCAGGAGGGGGAAGATAGCCACCCAGTGGAGTAGGGCCTGGCCTGGCATCAGACGTGGAGAGGGGGCACACAGATAGGAAAAATAGCTCAAGGGGATGTGATGGTTCCTGGAGGTTTTCACGCCTCCCTTCTCCCCCATCCCTTGTGCCCTGGCCCAGGATCAAGCAGTGCACCGTGGTGAACATGGATGACCTCATCACAGTGCACCACGAGATGGGCCACGTCCAGTACTTCCTGCAGTACAAGGACCAGCCCGTGTCCTTCCGCGACGGGGCCAACCCTGGCTTCCATGAGGCTGTTGGGGATGTCATGGCCTTGTCTGTCTCCACCCCCAAACACCTGCACAGCATCAATCTGCTGGACCAAGTCATGGAAAACGAAGGTGAGCTGGAGGGCCACACAGCAAATGTGGGGATGCTGATGGGAACAGCTGGAAATGCAGATGGTCGGGAGGGGCTGGGCAAGGTTGAAGAGCTCTTGGACATAGATGGTGGCTTTGCATGCATGGAGGGGACAGCACCTGTGGGGGACATCCAGTTCTGGGGCAGAATGACCCACAGAGGGAAGAGAGGTGGATACAGCACTGTCTTGCTCAAATCTTCACACCCTGGGCAGAAAGTGATATTAACTACCTGATGAGCATCGCCCTGGACAAAATCGCCTTCCTGCCCTTCGGGTACCTCATGGACCAGTGGCGCTGGAAAGTGTTTGATGGGCGAATCAAGGAGGATGAGTACAACAAGGAGTGGTGGAACCTCAGGTATTGAATTCAGACCCCTGTCTGGGACAAGGGCTGTCTTCCCACTGGGTGTTTTCTCCTTGTGGTCCAGTTGACTGCAATGGGAATGATGACCTACACAACCCCTCCCTCTGCCCTCTCACCCCACGATGCTCCTTCCCACTTTATCTCCTCCTCCCCAAGATGGCTTGACTCTCCCTCTCTCACCCAGGATGAAGTACCAGGGCTTGTGCCCACCTGCACTGAGGTCTGAAGATGACTTTGACCCCGGGGCAAAGTTTCACATCCCTGCCAACGTCCCTTACATTAGGTGAGCTAGCAGGGCTGGGGCACGAGGGACACCACTTGGACATAGAAGCAGGATCCCCAGGTCAGATGCCAGTGATGACACCTTTTTCTGTGGCTGGTGGTACCATCCTGTGTGGATGGGCAGGTCCAGAGATCCTGACAGAGCTTCAGAGAAGTCTGGGTTTAGGGGAATTTCTCCCTATCCAAGGAAGATGAGCTCATCCACTCTGACAAATGTAAAACACATCGTGGGAGAAGTGGCTTCAGCAGGTTGAGCTGAGCTGAAGCAGGTGTAGCTCCAAAGCCAGTGATGCTCCTCCAGACTGGGAGGGTGCAACCAGAGAATGAGGGGAGCTGCATCCCCTCTTGTACAGGCACTAGTAGGGTCCATTCCCATCTCTTCATCCCTCTCCATCAGGTACTTTGTCAGCTTTGTGATCCAGTTCCAGTTCCACCAAGCACTCTGTGATGCAGCTGGGCACAAGGGTCCCCTGCACACCTGTGACATCTACCAGTCCCAGAAGGCTGGGAAGATCTTGGGGTAAGTGTGTAGTAGGTAAAGCTAAGGTATCCATATCCCCAAATAACCTAAAGCCAGCTCAGCAAGACGGGAGACAACACAGCCCCTGGTCATGCCTCCCATCCCATACGTGGGGCAGGGACGCCTTGGGCTGGGTGCTGGGGCTGTGATTGCAAAAGCAGCCACTAGATGGTAGCTGGGCCCCTGGCGGGGGGAAGGCTCTCCCCTCCTCCTCCTCCCCCTCCTCCTCCTTCCAGCCCCCAGTTCCTTAGGGAAAACAACCCCCTTGCTTCAAGAAAAGCACCTGCAAAATTAACCCTTTCACCCAGGGACTGCTCTGCATCAGGCTGGATTCACTGGAGAGTTTTAATCCATGCAAACCCCTCTTTCCCCCAAGATAAACGTCCTTCCCTGTGCTCCAGGCTGGCAGCCCTATGGTTCTGGGGGTTCAGACTGTACCCAGGGATGCTGATACCAAGAGCCCCAAGGGAAAGGGAGGGGCTGATAGCCAAGAGGATGATGGGGAACACACTGGAGCTGATTTCTCCTGCCACAGGGATGCCCTGAAGCTGGGTTTCAGCAAGCCGTGGCCCGAAGCCATGCAGCTCATCACAGGGCAGCCCAACATGTCAGCAGAGGCCCTGATGAGCTACTTCAAGCCACTCATGACGTGGCTGGAGAAAGAGAATCAGAAGAACGGGGAGGTCCTGGGCTGGCCTGAGTACAGCTGGACTCCTTACACAGGTATGCAGGGCTCAGCCAAGCACAGCAGGTCCATGATTGGCCAGGGCTCAGCCCTCACCAGGGCCAGAATGAAATGGAGCTCTCTTGGTGCCCCTTGGCCATCCCAAAAACCACAGGGTGTTTGGATGCTTCTCCTTGATTCCTTGTGGAGCTGAGGCCAAAGGGCATCCAAGAGACCAGCAAGGGTGACCCAACATACCAGAGCCCCCAGCAACAACCATGTCTCTCATTTCTCTCTTTTCAAGATGACTCCAGCAAAACTGATTTCCTGGGAATGTCCCTGACCAAAAGTCAAGCCACAGCAGGTGGCTGGGTCCTGCTCGCCCTGGCACTCATCTTCCTGATCACCACCATCTTCTTGGGTGTCAAGTTCTTCTCAGCCAGGAGAAATGCCTTCAAATTGAGCTCAGAAATGGAACTGAAATAAGGCAGCCACCAGCAGGGCAGCATAGACAGGGTGCAAGCATGGGCACTTGGCCAGGCTGGCAGCCATGCCATGGGCACACTTGCCAAGGAAGCCATGGGTTTCCACAACCCAGGGTTCCTCTCTACTATCAGGTCAGACATTCCTTTCCACTATGCAAGAGCCAGAGCAGAGGAGATCTATTTATTTGTCAATGTCTAAATCAGGGGAAAGAGAAGTTCATGCTCCGGCAGGCACGGAGCCGTCACAAGCTGCCCCTGTGGCCCGGGCTGGAGCTGGTGCAGCCAATTCTGGTCCGTGGGCAAAGCAACAGAGACTTGAGTGACAGAGGGCAGTCTGGGGAGGGATGGAGCACATCCTGGTTTGCCTGCTGCCAGGCTGTTCGCTTGCATGGATGAAAAATAAACCTGTGTCTTGTCACCCTTCGAGCAGCAGCTCAGCTTCTTCTTGCATGTGGGCTGGGGGCTCAGTGGAACAAGGCTCTCAAGCAGGAGAGCTGCCACCCCAACCCAGTGCAAGCACCAATCCCCGGGCACCAGCCTGGCTTTGGGGCAACGTAAGTGCAGTCCCCAGGTTCCCCCTCCCCATCTGAAAGATCAGCATCCCTTTGCAGCGTCTCCACCCTCCCCTGCGTCGCGGGTCCCGTCAGAGCTTACAGCTCGTGGGTTCACAGTGCAGCACGTGCCTAAAGGAGGGGCTGAATCAGGGCCAGAAATCCCCAAAGTCCAGACATGAACTGTTTAAAGGGCTGGGGGGTCACCAAGCCCAGGCTGGAGCTCACGGCTGCTGGGACTCCAGCACTCAATGACACATTTACGTAAGAGCCAGGGAGGGGGGCCCAAGGTCAGCGATTGCCTCCTGCCTTCCAGCTCCTGATTATCTTGGGATCAGCCGCGCTTGAGGCCCACCCGTCCCCCCCCCCCATCCTCNGCTTGAGGCCCCCCCGTCCCCCCTCCCCATCCTCCCCGTCCCCGGCCTCGTCTTTCTTCTGCTTCTGTAAATAAAACTTCGTATTTGTTCTGCAGTGATTAGGTGCAAAACTAATCCCAGGCTGGGGATTATTGCAGCCTTAAAGAGCTGTGATCTGCTGCAGCCCGAAGCAGCAGGGGAAATGAGGGGATCGGGATGATCCACCCGTCCCTCTCCCATCCGATGGCCTCTGCCCTCGGTCCTGTCTTACGCCGGGGAGCTGAGGCTTGGGAGCGGCTTATTGCACCTGGCACAGGAGCAGCAGGCAGGTGTCTGCCCGCCCACGCTCGGGGGTTTGTTTGCTTTCCATCCTCCTCGAGCACAGGACGCCCACGGGGAGGTGGCACAGGGAGGTGGCCCTCAGGTCCCGGGAGCAGCAGGCTCAGACTCACACGGTGCCCTTTCCTCGCCACACCCTGGTGCATCTGCTTTACATCCCTGCACACCAGGCTCCCTCCTCTCCCCCCTTCCCGGCAGTGCGTCGTTCATGGAGCACAGACCTGGCACGGTGAGAGCCGAGTTGGAAGCCAAGTGTATTTTCAGCCTGGGAGAGCAGGCTGGTGCAGGTGTGCTCCATCCAGCTCAGTTCCTCACTGGTAATTTTGAGCTCCTTGGCTCCTTTCTGCCCCATTAGTGGAGGAAAAGAGGTCTCCAAGATCATCGAGATCCTGCAAGTTTCATGAAAATTGCTTTCTGGAGAAGAGGATTAAAAAAATAAATAAATAATAAAAAAAGAGCCCCACTGAACACTGGCACTCAGGAACTGCAACGTACACTCAGCCCTGGCTACAGATCAGAGAATCCACACGGGAGCTGAGTTTGTCCTACCATGCCCACGAGGGCAGATGATGGTGCCCTGAGCTGTGTCCAGAGGCAGACAGGCAGCCCAGCCCCACCAGCCATGCAGGAGATGGAGGCAGACACCAGGCTCCTTCAGCACAGGTCCAGGCAGGTGCAGCAGGTGGGATTGGACACCAGCCAACCTTCCACCCGGGGCCAAGGTCCACACAGCAGATGGGATGGGGTTGGACACCACACTGCCTTCAACACAGGTGCAAAGTCCACCCAGGAGATGGGACTGGACACAAGGTTGTGCCCAGTCCAGCCCAGGGGAAGGCTGAAGGTCCCACCGTGAGCTCAGCTGGAGCTTCTTGGCTGAAATGGGGGCCTGGGTGAAACTTTTGAGGGCAGCGAGGGCCAGCTGGCACCCCGGGGGCTCTGCCAAGCCAGCAGCAGTGTTTTACGAGATAGCTTTAAACCGAGGATGATTTCCCTTCCCCGTTGTGATAACATCTGGAGAGATTTTGCTGCCTTCTGGCTTCTGCATCATGCTTGCAGCCGAAATTAGGAGGCTCAGCAAAATCACTCCCTAAGGAGAAAAAAAAGAAACGTAAAAGCAGAAAAAAGGAGGAGATTCCCCCTCAATTCACAGAACTCCTAGAGGGGCGCTCAGGAGGCAGTAGGGTACCAAGGTTTGGGGGGCTCCTTTGCACCCTGCCTGTACATGGAGCTTTCAGAGAGATTTGCTTTAAAATCACACAAATTCAAAGCAAGAAACACTCTGAGTTCCCTTAACCAGCACAAGGACCCTTTGAGCATCAGAGAAACCTATTTTTATTTTTTTCGGTCCGTTATCCCCCACAGGAAAGTGGCTGGGGGTTCCCACACCCCATGGCCCCTTGGTGCTGGTGGGGCCTGGCCAAGCCAGGTCTATTCTTAGCGGACGGGTGGCCAGGCAGGAGCAGACAGGGTGCACAGGGCTGCGTTCCTCACATTCCCCTTCCCCGGGGACAAGGAGCGCCTGGAAATACGCAGCCAGAGTTTGGCAGCAGCTGGGGGCCATCAGAAGGGGCCACCGTGGGCAGAGGAGAGGGACCAGGTGGCGTTGGGGGGGTCTCAGGAAACAGCAGAATTGTGGAAGGGATGTAGTGAGCTGCAGCAAGGACTGGGAAAGCTCCATCCCTGGAGCTCCCTGCCCTTGGCTTCAGCCCATGCGAGCTCTGGCCAGCACCACCCTTCCCTCCCCACTGTTCAAGCAGGGCTGAGGGGCATAAAGGTGAATTTGGGGGTGAGGGGCAAGACCCCATATTCCCCCCACCCCAAGCATGTTCAGACTCCCCTCAGCCCCATGGCTAAGCTAGAATTTCCTACCAAGGGGGACAGGGCCAGATCCAAACCAAATGACACCCCTACCCTCCTGATGTCCATCCTTGAGGGAGGGGTGTCCTCCACGCCTGTAGCTGGATGCACTGGGCACCCAGTGGGGTCCCATCCACACCAAGAGATGCACCCAGGGGTGCCAGCTGGGCCTCCCCAACCCCACAGAGTCTCTAGCCTGCATGAGCAACATCACCCTGTCTCGGGGTGCCTCAGCAGCAAGACCCCAAAGCAGACTCTGCCCATGTCCTACTGCTGGTGGGGAACTGTCCTGACCCCTCAGGGCTCCCCCCTGGGCTGACACTGCCCTCAGGTGACAGGGGGAGAACTGTGCCACACCAAAACTTGGCAACTTGGCACTTGTCTCCTATCCCCCCTTGGCCAGGAGAGTTTCCAGACAGACCCGCTGCAGCCGCTGCCAGCACCCCCTTCCCACGGCTGCATCCTGCCTTTCCCTGCTCTTCCCTGCAGCGTCACGAGTTATTGCAGCCTGCAGGCCCCATCCATCCTCCTGGCAGGTGAGTCACGAGCCTGCTCCGTGCCTCAGTTTCCCCTGCTGTGCAGGGAGGACAGGCAGGATGCCAGGGGGCTGTCATGAACCGAGCGGGCCACGTCCCAGAGCAGAGTCTCCGTGGCTTTTCCTGCCACTTACAAGTGGGAAGTGGCTTTGTCAAGTAACAATGTCCGTGACTTGGTTTAATGTCACTGAGTCCTTTCCAGATTTGCAGTCTCTCAGGACTGGGAAGGCCCAGGCTGATGAGGGTTCAATTTGGCTGCACATTTGATCCTTATTTTGGGGTTTTGTTTTATACTTAACAAATAAACAGTGCGGAGGTAAGAGCCTGAGAAAATACGTCAAGATTTGGAGTGGTGAGGCAGAGAAAGAAGCCAGAACAAGGTGTATTCTTCCACCTGCAAAATAAATTTACAGCCCCAATTCCTCCCCTCCGTGTCACATCCGTGGAGCATCTTCCAAAAGTGAAGGGCAAAGCAGGGGCATGAGCCATGCCAGGCAGAAGGACACCTGAGAGTGTCTGGGGACAGTCCTGGTGGCTGGAAGCAGCTCTGGAGACCATGAAAGCCCTGTCTTTCCCTTCCCAGCTGTGTTTGCAGTGTGGCTCTAATTACAGAAATATGGAGAAATGTCGCGTCTCAGTTGGCAAACATTTCTCCTGGCAAGTGCCAGCCGACAGCTGCCATGCTGAGATCCAAGTGGGCTCCCATCCCCTCCATCCCACACTACCAGCCCAAACCCAAAAAAGGAGGTACGGCTGCACCTCCTTTCCCAATGTGCCTGTGCCTCCCCTCTGAGGCAGCCCCTCACTGAGTAGGTGATAATTTCCTGCACAGATTATAAATCCCTGCACTCCCAGGAGCAGAGAGGGGGAGGACACCCTTGGGAAGCACCCAGGTCTCTTTTGCCCTTGGAAACCAGGTAGTTTCCCACTGATTCCCCAGGGTGTGGGAAGGAAGAAAAAAAAGAAGAGGAAAGGAGTAAAACCTAAAAAAACATTCAGCGAGGAGGAAGAGGAGGAGGAGGGGAGAGAAGCAGAATTGAGTGAGGGAAGAAGAGGAGAGCAGAGCAGGGAGAGAGAGGATTACTGTTCAGTTAAATTAGAGGGAGCCCTTCAGCTGACTTGAACAGCAGGAGAATTTGCCCAAAGACCCCAATTTTTCCAATTTGGGATAAAATGTAAGCATGGGATTAACTACAAGCATACGCTTAAACCCCAGGGAATTGAAAGAAGTCTGGGCATAAAGTGCTCTGAAGAGGGCAGGGAGGGAGGGTATGGACTGGCAGCTGGATGGATCTACAGGGGTGCACTGAGGGGATGGGGGGGCTCTGAGGGGACTGGAAGAGCCATGGGTGCTCTGGGAGCCTCCTAGAGCTTAGTGAATAATAAATAACCTGAAAGAGAATGACATGACTCAACTCCATATGCAGGGGCTGTGTGGGGAAGAGGGCTGGTAAGAGAGGCCCTTCCCTCCACCAGCCAAAGGAACAAGAAGGCCTGGTTGGAGAAAGTAGGGTCAAAGGGGTCCCACTGCTGTGCCTGGAGCAGGACAAGCCTTTCTGGGGTCACTGCACAGCCCCAGCCCTGGCAGAGGGGCTGGGGAGCCCAGGGCTGTGCCCTGCCCCATGCCCAGAACCAGGCTGGTGCCCCCACTCTCCACTCTGGGGACCCCACCAGAAGGGCCCTGAGCCAGCACGTGCCCTTCCTGTCAGACACATCCCGGTCCACGTGATGTGTCCATGAACATCCCGGACTGATTTATGGGATGAGAGGAGGGCAGGAGGCCAACCTTAAATCCTGACTGCCTGGTGATTAATAATCATAATTACTATCATATTAGCTGTAGTAGTAATAGTTTGCTTTCCCCTGCAGAACTGGTCATCCAGGAATCTCAGAGAGGTTTTGCCAGGCCAAGTGACCAATGTCCCTATTTTCTAAAGGAAATTGCGGCACAGAGCTGTCTCCCTTGAGTCACACAGTATATCAACAAGAAAACAGAGGAGGCAGGAGTCTGGACTCTGTGTCCCTCTCCCTCCCCCATGCTATTAAGCTGCATCTGTGTAATATAGAGCAAAACATCCTCCACGACTCGCAGTAAATCACGGCAGAGGCAGTGTGCAGAGTGGATGGGGGGAGATAATGGGTTTTTCACCCTCTTCAACAATAGAACAAGTTTTTCTGCGTTAGGGAAGGCTGACTTCTCTGAGAGATGGAGATAAAAACAGCAATGAGGCTCTGAAAAGGGCACCTGCCTCACCTGCTTGCAGCACTGGCCCAGGAACAGGAGGCAACCCAGGCAAACCATGCTGTGGGTCGAGTGCCCCACTGGCATGGCCTGGTCCATATGGGCATCACTGAGGTGCACTGGAATATTAATTGAAAATCCCAGCAAAACACTTCTGCTGATGATAATGGGCCATAATCCTCTTAGACCAATTTCATGCCTGAAAAATCATGCATAACAAAACAATAATAGAAAGCCCCTCAGTGGACACTGTCCTTAGCAGTGGACACAGGAGAAGAGGGTCAGACAGAGCAGATTTCTCCAGAAGGAAAGGGAGTTGGTCCCCTTGGCCTCCACCCCTGAGGTGGGCAGGAGAAGAACTGAATTGGGTCTGGGTCTAAGCATTGTCTCTAGCAGCGCAGCATCACCATGTGTCCCCAATGTCCCACAGAGACCTGAGGACCCACCAGGGCCCCTGTGCTCTACAGGGCGCATGGGGCTTTCTGTGGCACTGGAACCTCCCGTATTCTCCATGTCCTCCAGGGCTCCCAGGACGCCTTGGACTCTCCATACCCCTCAAAGTTCTCAGGACTCTCAGAATGCTCCATGTTCCTCAAGGATTCTCCGTGCCCGCAGAGCCCTGTGCCAGGCCGGGGGGTCCCATGCCAAGCCTTCCCCCAAACAAGCACGATCCCC
>VYXF01005275.1:68508-98930 GCA_013397295.1 Polioptila caerulea | reverse complement strand
CCTGCCGCGCCCGCGGCAAGTTCCGCTGTTCCTGGGGCGCGCAGAGCGCAGCGGAGCGATGCCGGTGCGCCGGGGCCATGTGGCCCCCCAAAACACCTACCTGGACACCATCATTCGCAAATTTGAAGGACAAAGTGAGTACCGCACCCTCCGGTCTCGCTCCGCTCCCCCGCGGCCCGGGCGGCCCCCCAACTTCTAAGCACAGCGGGGAGAGGAGGGGGGAAGGCGGGAGGGTGTCCCCGGGGGCACGGAGGCGCCCCTGTGACCTCTCGAGGGGGGAGAGGGGTGGGCGACAGCCAGCCAGTGTCCCCGCGGGTATTTATAGACAGGGCGACACAGGGGGACGAGCCATCCCCGCCTCGGTGTTTCCTCGGGGGCTGGGGACACCGCGACCCCCCCAGTCCCCGCGCTGGGACGGTGCCCGCGCTGGCGGGGAGGGGGTACCGGCCGGCTGGGCTGGGGCACAGCGGGTACCCCAGCGCAGTCGGGCTCGCTGCTTGTTTGCCTTCAACTCTGCGCTCTCGGCGGCCGCCGTCCCTGGTGAAATGTTGCCATTTGCTGTTGCTCCGAGTAATCCCTTTATACGAATTTTTGGGCTGATTTCGTGTCAAATACAGAGAAAAGTCCGGGGAGCACTGGGGTTTGCGTGTAGCTGAGCGGGGGCGCGGGGACTCCGCTCCCACTCTCTGGGCACCCCAACGGGGCTGAGTCCCCCCTACAGTGCTGGGGATGACGGAAGGGGACCAGGAGACTGGGGTCCCCCAAAAATTGAGCTCGGGGGGCTGTGTGGGGTGCCAGGGCTGTGCACCCCCCGCTGCCCCGGCTCACTGTGGGTTTTCTCTGGTGTCCAAGTTTCCCGAGTGGGCAAATTCCCTAGCGCTGCCATCCCTGCCAGATCTCCGTTGCCTGGCCTGGCAGTGACTGACGTGACCCTGGGGATGGAAAGTGCGAAAAACTGTCGCTGGTTCCTATCAGTTCCCCCTGGGAAGCGGCGGCTGGGGAGCAGCGGGGCCACGCGGTGAGGCGTGACAGCGAGAACGCAGCCAGGCCCCCGCTCCCTGCCCGCTCCCTGCCCGGACTCTGCCAGCCATGTCGGGCACCAGCTGGGTTCTGCCGAAACATCACCCCACGCTCCCCCGCAGCAGTTTCCTGCTGTGACAGGTGTTGGGAGACACCAAACCAGCACACCTAATACATCTTTGCTGCGGGCAGTAAGTTCTTCCATGCCTGTGGGTGCCTTCACCCCCAAAACCGCAGCTCCCATCGGTGTAGCTGCTTCTGGTGAGTCCCCGTTGCAGCCAGAGGGGCCCAACCCTGCCAGGGCTGATGCAGAGCCCTGGTAATGTGGGACCGAGGGAAAATCTGCAGGTGAGGGCAGAAGGCAAATTGAGGGGGAAAAAAACCCCAAGGAGACTTGGCTCTGCAGCTCCTTCCCATCCTGGTCTTGGTCACATCCCTGTGCTCAGCACAGCTTGCTCCGGCGCCCTGCCAGCCCTGTAAATCCTGTCCTGCGCCAGCCCAGCCAGGATCCAGACTGGATCCAGTCCATGGAGCTGACCCTGGACGGGGAATCTGTTCATCACAGGTGGAGAGTGTGCCCCAGGAGTAGGACTTGGGGAGAAAGTCCCCTCCTTGTGCTGTCCTCCAGCTGGCAAACCAATTTGGATATAGAAGGATCGGGAAGAAGGAACTGGGAAACATTTGTCAGTGGTGGTTTGTGCTGTTTGCAGCATTGGCACCAGCATCAGCCTTGTGTGGGAAAGGGGAAGGTGCTGGAGTGGGAGTCCCCCAGAAAGGGCCACCAAGGGGCTGTCAGAGAGTGGAATGAAGCAGGAGATTTCTGCAGCATCCCTAGGGGCACTGGTTTTACTGGGAGGTACCCTGCAGAGCTGGGACTCTGCAGGTGCCACTGGGGAGAGCCCTGATGTGCCTGGGAGGGGTGTCCTCACCCCACTAGGTCCTGGCACTCGGTGCTGCAGCTGTGCAGAGGTTTCTCTTGCATTTGGGTGAAATTCATGGTGAGGCTGGAGTGCAGCAGGGTTCTGGAGCATGCAAGCTGCAGATGCCATTCCTGGGTAATCCAGGAGATTAATTGGGGTCTGGGCTGCAACCTCCAAATGGACCCTCTGCTCAGACTTGCCTTCAGCCTGGAGCTGATGCCAAGTGCTGAGTGAGATGGTGCTGGGGGGGACATGGCATCCACCACATTAGCATCCAGCCCCCTGTCACATCCCAACAAACCTGTCCCAGAGCCCAGCACTCCCCAATATCCCTAAAAAAACCAAAACCAAACCAAAACAGAGCTCACCCCAAGATAAGGATGGAAGTGGCTCCATGTGGGCTGGATGACGTGGGCTGTGTGGCGCTGCCACACACCCTGGCAAGGCAGCAAGTCTGGCCCCAACCCAGCCTTGGTGGCTGCAGCACTAGGAGGGAATGGGGCAGCACCACTCCCTGCCTCAGTTTCCCCTTTCTTTCACTTGAGTATTTTGCTTTTTGTGCACAGGGTCCAGAAAGCTCAGTGGGGTCTGGATTTCACCTTCAGCCTGAAGGCACAATTATCCTATAAAGCATTTAGGAGAATCATTAATGTGATGGGTTTCACCCCTGCTTCCCATGAAGCCAAGCCTCACACTCACTCCTCCTCTTGCCCCTTGCCTGACTTCAGTCAAATCTGAGCAAGGGTAGAAAGTCTCTGAGATAACTCAGGTCCCTGATAAGCTCCTGGGAAGGGACAGAGGCTGCAGCTCTCCCCTCTGCCTACAGTGCTGTTCAGGGACAGATTGCCTGTTAGACAACAGAGAGTCCCCACATGCCAGTGGTGAGATGTCAAGGCTGCAGGGATTGGTCAATCCCAGCCAAACTGCTTCTGCTGAGAAACCCCCCTTTGTGTTCCCCTGTCCCCACACTCACAAATTCACATTAAACTGGGAACACTTTCTCTCTCTGAAGAGCAGAGTAGTACTTGGGATGGTGTGGGCTGAAGTCAGCCACTCTCCCCCCAGACCTGTCACCAGTGTCCCCAGGGAGCCTGTCTCTGCACACAGCTGGTGACATCAAAAATCACAAGCTCGCCCCCTGCACCCAGGCTGTCCCCAATCCCTGTGGGTCCCCACCACCCCTCTAAGGCTCTCCTGCCTCCCTGCAGACCGCAAGTTCCTCATTGCCAACGCCCAGATGGAGAACTGTGCCATCATCTACTGCAACGACGGCTTCTGCGAGATGTTCGGCTACTCCCGCGTGGAGGTGATGCAGCAACCCTGCACCTGCGACTTCCTCACTGGCCCCGACACCACCAAGAGCTCCATCGCCCAGCTCACCCAGGCCCTGCTGGGCTCCGAGGAGTGCAAGCTCGAGATCCTCTACTACCGCAAAGACAGTAAGAGTTGCTCTGTGGGGTGATCCAGTGGTGGGCAGTGTGACCTGCCCTGGATTTGGGCTGTGAGAAGCCAGTGGCGGGAGGCAAACAGGATCTGATGCTACCAGGGCATCAGGATTGCACCCAGGCTCAGGGCTTTGCTGAGAGCAAATTCATAGTGGCTCCGGGTGGGATGGAGACACCTCTGCTGTCTTGGAGCACGTTGGGACCTTGAGCGATAGAGGAGGTTGCCAGATTATTTGGGAATCAGGTCATTTGTGAGCCCTTGGGGATAGCTCAGAGCTCCTGGGACAAGCTATGTCATTGCTTGTGGGATCCCTGCACCAGGAATGAGAATCCAGTGGGAAGCCCATGGAGAAGGCAGGCTGGGACACAGGTCTCCCAGTGTGGGCTCCAAGATGAGATGAGACAGACCCTCTTCTCTGCTGAGAGGGGGTGCAGCCGACGGCCTCAGAGCTGCCTTTCCAGTGAGCAGGATGCGGCTGTGCGTGCACAGATGGAATTACGTTAAGATGAAAATGAAGCTTTGATGGAAAATACGAGTGATTAGTTCTAATACGGCAGGAAGTTAAATAAATATTTAGTGCTTGATGCTGCAAAACAGCAGTGGCCAGGGCTCACAGGGGCAGGAAAATGCAGGTCCAGTGCTCATGGGAGGTTAAAAATATGAAGTGTTTCTTTTTTTTAACCTGTGGAGCTTTCCCATTGCTTCAGTTTTTATGGATGGGGGCTTGGCCTGAGCACAGGGCTGCAGCCCACTGCTGGCAGCTCTGAGCCAGCCATTTAAAGAAGAACCACTGGAAGCAAAAGGAAGGAGCAGGCAGGAACCCTGGCTCCCAGCCCAGAACCCTATCTTGGGGGCTGGCACCCAGGTGTCCTGGCCTCCCTCCCAGACCCTGTCTCCCGGGCTGGCATCCAGGTGCCAGTGTATCGGCCCCTGGAGTTATCCACGGGCAGCACCTCTGCGTGTTAGCCCAACGCTAGCCCGGCAGGACGTGGCCCTGTGTGGTGGCAGGATCAGGCCACTCGGTTGAGGCTCTTCCTGTGGAGCCACCAGTCCTGGGTGCAGAGGGGCCATGAGTGGTGCCAGGTCTGGGCACAAGTCTCCCCCTTCAGCAGTTGCAGGGTCTGGCTGAGCCCATCGCAGTGTGGGACACACAGGAGGGGCACACACTGTCCCCCTGCTCCCATCCCAGTGCCAGTGCGTGCCCATGCACTGGCTGTGGCAAGGACAGCATCTGCAGCCCTGTTCCATTTCCTCCCTCTCTCCCTCCCTCAGGATGGTTTCCCATTCCGTCCCTGGGGACTACTTGGCTTGTGAGCCTGATCCATCGCCATGCTCCCTGCTTTGAAGCATTCCTGCTGGGCTCACGGGATGCTCGGTGCTGTCCTCAGAGCCCTGCTCTTCCTCTAGGCCATGGGGAACTCTCATTGCAGCTCTGAGCTGCTCTTCTCTTTTTTATTAAAAAAGAGGGGAAAAAATAAAAAAAACCAGAAGCAAACCCTTCATGTCTATTTTTAAAACCCAGCCCCACCAGCAGCATGCTTTCCGATTGTTTCCCCCCAGCACTCAGCCTGCGACCGCTCGGCCCATTATAAATGGGTCTTATCGGCAAAGAAAAGGCTTTTGCATTATAGGGAGCTGCTGCTTAATTAGCCAGCAGAGCTCCGAACCTGCCTGTCCTCTTTTTCATACCAGCAGCACCAATCTCCAGCCTCGACCTGCTGTTTATTACTGCGGTACTCCCGGCTCTGCAGTTCGCGGGGTTGTTTCCTTGCTTTTCTGGCTGACAGAGGCAATATTATACCCAAAATCTGCCCGCTGGAGTCACCCAAGCAGGGCCAGGGTGGGAGGGATGGAGGTAGGTAGGAAGGGGCCACCCAAGGGTGTCTGGGCCAGTGGGTTCTGGGGTCAGGCAGGATGCTGAGTGATGGGGGTGTCCCTGGGGACAGCCTGGCTGCTCGGTCCCCACCCAGATGCCCATGCTGTCATCATCTAATTATAAACAGAGCCAAACCAGCCAGGGGTGCCAACAGTGAGCCCAGCTCCAAAATGGAGCCAAGAGCCAAGTACCCGTGGGGGAAGGGGGAACCAGCCCAGGCAGGGCAGTTGTCCCTTCCTGCCACACCAATCCCAAAAAGGCCTTGGAAAGAAGGAAGAGCTCGTTCACAGCGCGTGTGGGCTCTAATCCCCAGCTCAAGGCTGGGAGATCAGTGAAAAGTTAATTTCCTCACAAGATGCTACACAGCTGGAACTGGCCCAGACAGGGGGGTCAGCACGGGATCAGCTCCTGCCGCAGCGAGGAGCAGCCACGGCCTCCAGCCCTGGGGACACACTGTCCTCTGTGACCAGGGTGGGTTCAAATCCTCCAGCATCCCCTGAGGACAACACCAAGGAAGTGCTGGAGCTGAGCTGCATTCAGGGTTGGCTTTTTTCCCTCCCCAGGGGTGATGTACTTTGCAGCAAAGCCACTGGCCAGGGCTCTGGGGCCCCAGAGTGGAAGGTGGCCGCAGGTGCTGAGTGCCACAGTGCAAGCATGGCCTGAGCAGCAGCAGCTTGTGGCACTCGCTCCGCTTAATCTGCGTGAATGTGATGCTGATGAATATGAAAGGGGAGATGTGGCTACGACAGCTGGAGCAGCTGGTGGGGCAGCCCCAGCACCTCCATCCTCTCCTCTCCTGGGCAGAGCCCACAGCTTGTCCCCTCCAGCAGCAGTTCGTGTCAGTTCCCTTGGAACTGGGATAAGGGGTTGGGATCAGGCTGGCAAACTCATAACACTGGTGTGGAAGCCTGGATTTTCCCCTGGGGGTTCCAGGAGTGGGAGGGTCAGAGAGTGATTGGGGTGCCCCGTGCCACTCAACATATCCCCCCAACAGGTCCCCACGGGGGCCTGAGCAAGCAGCCAGCCAGGCATGGGTTGGGAAGTGTCGCTGCACCCAAAAACACCCTGCTTGGCTTGGATCTTTCTTGTGGACACATTTTGGTGGGTACCCTCAGCCACCTGACACTCCTGGTTTTCCTTCTCCACTGCTGCTTCCAACCAGCGAGGCCCATAAGCACACGAATCCCTGCACAGGGGAACCTCCATCCCGCTGATGTTACTCAATAAGGTCATTTTTGCTGGCCTGGTGTCCTGGCGGGTTTCAGTCTCCTGATGCCCTGTCTGGGTGTGGGGAAAGGTGCCAGGGCAGACCCTGTATTGCACATTCCCTCCTTGTGCAGGGGGATGCAGACCTGCAGGGGCTCACCGCAGTCCCAAGAGTGACCAATCTCCCATTAGCTCAGACTTTATCTCCATTTTTTTCCATCCTACCTCCGGGATTTGCTTTAGGGCCTCCCAGCAATCTGCACTTCCCTTTGAAGTTCTACGCAGCCCCGACACTGATTTATCCCAGGATGGGAGCACAGCTTGGTCCTCCAAGCTTCTCTCTGGGCATGCCAGCCATCCCCAGAGCACAGCTCTGCTCCCATCGCTGTCCCACTCCCCTCCATGCCCTTCCCAGCCCCTCTTCTCTGCTCCTTTATATAATACCACTATAGATTTAGCCACTCTGCCATGAGACCCTGCAGATTAAACCTTCTGGCCAGGGGGAGGGCAGGCCTGGGTAAGAGCTCCGAGCACAGATTAATAGGTCGCTTTTTTAATATTCATAACAATACTGGCTTGTGTCCGGCTCTCGGAAACCCCCGTGTCCTGTTGATTAGTTTAATACTGATGACACTGACAAATGCATTAACCACCACTGCCTGCAGGGGATCAGAGAGACAGGGAGGGAGGGCCCCCAACAATGACATTTTTAATGTTATTAAGTGTTGGCTTTTATCAAGGTCAGAAGACACGGTGGGTCAGAAAGCACAAACCTCCCGGCACTCACTCAGCTTGGGGGAGCTGGGCTGGGTGCTGGAAAATCAAATGCAGGGGTTTAGGGAATGAGCTGGTTTTCCCAGCCCGTACAAGCCCACCCCTCTGGCTATGGGACCCTTCCAACCAGCCCCCATGTCGTACCCCCCCGCCAAGCCCTTTCTGCAGCCCCCGGGCTGGGTTTCACCCCACATGGGCACAGGCACCCTCATGCTTACAGAACACAGGCAGGTTGTGAATGCCCCCAGGGCTCCTCCAAGAGATCTTTTGGTGGTTGGATAAAATTAGACGGATAGAGACAGATTAGCTGAACAGCTGAAGGGAAGAGACAGCCAGAGGGATGGGGACAGTTGATCGAGGAACAGGGATGGGAGGACAGGCCTGAGGTCCCTCCCGGGGCTGGCTCAGCCCACTTGTGCTACAGCAGGTCTGGGGTGCCTGGTTTTAGGGAAGAAGCATGGGGAGGCTCAGCGTTCAGCAGAGCCCAGGCTGGCTCACCGTAGGGAAACTGAGTCAGGGCAGAAGGTGCTGCTCCCAGCTGCAGCGTCTCCACAGAGCTGAGGGTACCCCAAATCACAGCTGCACAGAGACCCCAAATCCTGTGGGAATGTCCTGTCTTTGGGCCAGGCTTAAGGGAATCTGCTGCTCCCATCCCTGGCCCTGATACTCCCTCCTTCCCTTGACACCTCCATGCTGTGCACTGGAGGTCTGAGCAAGGCACTGAGTTCCTGGCATGCAGGGCTGTGCCTGTTGGGGCTGCTTTTGGGGTGATTGCCCTGGTTTTGGAGGGAGATTAACTTTTGGCCAACTGTGAATTGGCCAGGCAGTTGGACTAGATTATTGCTGTAGTTCCCTCCCAACAGAAATAGTCTGTTTTATTTAATTTAAGAAGGGATCAGCAAGGGGCTCACAGTGACATTGGCCAGGGCTGCTCAAGCTCAGCACCTCCCAGATTTGCAGGATCAAACCAGGCACCAGCTGCCACCCAAACCCACCCCCAGCGACCTCCCAGCTGCTCCTTATATCCCTTCAACTGGATGTAACTGGGCCCAGTTTTCAGCTGTTCAGCACTGGCCATGGGATTAACCCTTTCCTGTGCCACACCAGGCCTGCCAGGATCTAGCCCCTCTGAGAACAGCTCAGAGCCCATCCCCTGCCACTGCCACTGAGGAACTTAGGAAGGAAACGTGAGGAGGTGAAGGAATGCAGGAGGGCAGAGCACCTGAGCCAGGACTGGGCTCTCTGGATCAGAATTCTCAGTCCAGGGGGAAGCATGGAGTTGGTGGCTGCCCATGCCAATGAACCATGTGGCTCCAGGAAGTTAGCGGTGCTTCAAAATCACCCCTGGGGGAAAAAACCTCCTCATTTTCTCACACACCGAAGGAGAAAGCATCCATGAGTGGGCTCCCTTGTGCACACACCAGCGGCAGCATCGACACCGGCAGAGCTGCGGCAGCCTGGGGGCAGCAGCGCCCATCCCTGCGGGCACAGGCCACCTCAGCATCACCCACAACACCCTCTCACCCAGCATCACCTACAGGGCATCTCTTGATCTAAAGGTCCCTAAACATCTTGACAAACGGAGGGAAAACAGCTCACTTCTTGCTGCTCCACACAGAGGGAACCTGTCACATGCCATGCAGCCCCCAAACAGCTTTATCTGCCAAAAATCCACCCCCTCCTCCCCAGCTCACACATTTAAGTGGATTTCCTCTCCCTTTGGAAAACAGTGGAGAGAGAGAGAGAAAAAAAAAGAGAGAACGAGAGAGAGAACGACAGAGAGAGAAAGAGAAAGAAAGAAAGACAGTAAGAAAGAAAGAAAGAAAAAGAAAGAAAGAATAAATCACAGCTTCTGGGGTCTATAAACAGATTTCCCCATATCCATTTCTTTCCCGTTCTTGTGTGTGTGTCCGTGTATGTGCACATCCCTGACGTCACGGCAGATTTTGAAGTTGCCCGATGCCGGCCATCTGCTCCTGATTACGGGAGGCCCTGAGCTCCTTAAAATTATACGCAGTGAGGCCGAATGCCCCGAATGCTCCACGCTGGAGCGTGGCCACGGCCGGAGCGGGAGAGCGCTGGGTCGGGCTGGAGCACATCCCTGCCCGAGCTAATCCCTGGCGATGAGAGCCAGGGGCAAAGGCGAGAGCAGGGATCTGCACGGGGCAGAAGCTGCCATGGGAGGAGGTGCCTTGGCTCCATATCGGCTGGAATGGTGCATACATACCCTATGGACACACTTGGGGTCATCCCCACAGCTTCCATCACTCCCAGGACCCTGAGCCAGTCCTCGTGCCCCCTTTGTGCCTCAGTTTCCCCGTGGCAGGACAAGACAAAGCCATGCCTGACCACTCCATGCCTTTAGGGAATGTCCTTGGGGACTGTCACACCGATCCCACCGGGTCCTGCTGCCCACGTGGGCTCATCCCCATTGCCTGTATCCAGTTCCCAAAAACTGCCTGGTGATTGCAGGGCAATTAACTGCAGCGTGATTACAAGCAGGGTGCTTAATGAGGTTAAACCACTACCTGGGACTTCCTGAGTTCTTAATTACTCACTCTTTAATTGCTGCTCTCAAGTACATTAATATAAATGACTGTCTGGGACAGAAAAAAGAGATGTGATCAGTGTGATTGGGATGCTTCAGGGATATGGCCTTTCCCAGGGCTCAGATCATGTTCCGTATCCTCCACTACCCACCAGCAGGGATTGCACCCATCAAAGTGCTCAAAAACCCACTTTTCTGCCCAAAAGTGTTTGGTGCTGGGGGGATAGGGGGAGGTGGGAATCTCCTGTGCAGCCCCCCTGAGCCTGTCTCTGCTCGGCAGCATCATGCTTCCGCTGCCTGGTGGATGTGGTGCCAGTGAAGAACGAGGAAGGCGTCGTCATCATGTTCATCCTCAACTTCGAGGATCTGGCGCAGCTGATCGCCAAGAGCACCGGGCGGAGCCTGCACCACCGCCTGTCGCAGAGCTGGAACAAAGGTGGGTGTCCGGGGGCGCTGGGGGCCGGGCAGGGCAGCACCCTCACCCCGTGGTCTGCCTGGGAGCACGAGGGGACTGGAGGACGCACCTGTGTCTGGGCAGGACCCCGCACGGGAAGAGGTTTGTGTTTTTGCACAGCCGCCGCTTTGCCTACTCAGGGACTGGTCCAGCCAAACCCCAGCTGGATGAGAAAAGGCTGTTTGAGCCAGATGTGCTCCCCTTGTGTCCGCAGCTGCTCGCATACACTTCCCAAAATCCCAGAGGCGCAGGGAAAAGGGCTGGGGACTGACCCCTGCATGGGATGGTGCATTTTTGAGAGGAGGTCTCACTGTGAGTAGAGCCGTGGACCCCCCCACATTGCTGGATCTTTTCCACATTTAACACTGGCTTGGGCTGGAGGTGCTGGTGTGGGGCAGGACCTGTGTGTGGGGTCACCAGGAGGGCCAGGGGACATTTGGTGTCACCAACAGCATGGCTGTGCTATGGGGATGTCACTGCAGGCAAATGGCACCAGGATGGCTGCACTGCAATGGCTCAGCCTGCCCCAGCTTCAGGCTATTCCCTGCTTCCTAGGCTCCTTCCAGGGTTTTGGAGACAGTGGAAAATTCAAATTCCCTTTTTTGGGAAGACTGGATGAAAGGGAAGCTGTGGTGAGGCTCCCGAGGGAATGTGGATATTCAGGGATGCAGATGTTAGACATGACAAAGAGCTGTGATGTCTAAATCTCCTCCTTCCATACAGCCCTCAGTGCTGGTCACCTCTACTTGAGTCAGGGAAATAATCCCACATCTGCCTTCATGATGATATTCCCTGAGGGTACTGTTGGGAGGCTTTTGGGCAGGCCTCAAAATAAAGCTGTGAGAGAACCATGGGTTTGTCCCCCCATGGCACACGGCGTGGCACAGCAGGACCAGCATCAGAGCCGGGGCCACATCAGGGAACAATGGGGACAACTGCCCATGGAACTGGAGTGTGTGAGTCTCAGTGCATTCCCACTCGGTGCATATCTATATCCTGGAGCCATTCAGGTGTCTGTGTATGGCAGCAGGTACCAGCAGAGTTTTATATGGGTTTATATGTGCTCAGGGGGCTCATGGGGGTGTGTGTATGAATGCACAGATCACTGTGCTTGTGTTCGTAGGTCTGTGAAGTGATGAGATTCATATTTTTGATGGATTGCTTTAGAACCATCTACCCCCTATGCATGACCTGCTGAGGAAATCCTGAATTCTAGCACCAGTGTTGCTTTGCAGCCTCACCAGCTCTCAGAATATCTCAACATATGATGCACACAAAACCCATCCCACCCAAAGACATGCTTTTGGCAGAAGACACCCAAATCAAGAGTACCTGTCACTTCCCCGCACGTTAGATGTTGTGTTGTGTATCCCAAGGGGTGTTTCTTGGGTTTCCCACTCTGGTGACAGGGAATGTGGAAAGGCCAGAGCTGCTGGTGCCCATCCAGATCAGGCTCTCGTGCACAGGTTTCCTGACTCAGTCTTTAATTGCATAGCCACTGGCAGCTGCATTGCTGGTCACCAGCTCATGGGTACGCAGGGAAAGGTGGATGCTTTGCTTCTTCCAGCTGAAAAGCTGCTCTAGGCATTGGGGATGGGGTGAGCAGAAGGAGCCCATGTGGTACCTCATGGATGGGGGCATTTCTGGGCAGGCTAGGACCCTGCCCAAGCAGCTAGGTGATGTTTTGGGGCTGGATGAGGGAAACTAATCTTGCCAAAACCGAAGAGCTCCTCACCGTGCTGCCTTTTCCCAGGGGACAATGTCTTTGTGGAGCTCGTGCCACATCCCACATGCCCCAGGATTTAGGCCACCTTTTGTGCAGCTAGGGAGCACAGTTGGTGCTGCTGGATGAGCTTCAGGGCTGACCCAGGCCCCGAGGGTGGGAACCTAGCTGCACACAAGAACTCTGCACTAACAAGTTACCATGAAGAGGACAAGTGACTTTGTATTGAGTGTCACAGCCAGGGGCATTAGGCCCTCTCCACATCTGAACTCTTCCTCTCCTGTACCTCTGTCACAGCTCCTGGCAGCCCTGGCTGCCCTTGTCCCAGCCCCAGTCCCCGGTGAGGTGGTCTCCTGGGCCCTTGTGATGGCAGGAAGGGACCTGTGTGGTCCAAATTCCCTCACTGAAAATCTGAAACAAGTCCAGGAAACTAACTGCTGGAACTACTTTTCTTTCAATGCTGTTCTAAATTACCATCTGTGTTGTGTGGGGTTTTTTTCCCTAAAGTTCCACCTTGGAGATTTAGAGGCTTGATTTCCTCTGGGTCTAAATCCCTTAAGTGGCTTTAACCTCTTTAATTGGCTTAGGGTTGTTCTGCACCTTTCCCATCTCACATCTGCAGTTGTAGGGAACTCTTCTCCAGCTCAGAGGAGCTTGCTGCCAGGTCAGGGTCTGCCTTGAGCACACGGCAATGTGATGGCATGGGAATAGCGAGTGCTTTGGAGGAGGAAGGGCCACACAGCATGTGCGTCCCCCAAAGCCACCCAAAATTCTCTGTAGCCTCTCCCCTGTCCCACCTCACTCTAGCCATCACATGCAGCTAGGTCACACCTTTCTCTCTTGTGTTTTGTTTTTCTTTTTAACAAGGTGAAGGTAGGAGTTTGAAGTTTAGTCTCCCGTCCCTGCGGCGACTCAAAATCCAGCGGAAATCTCTGCCCACCAGTGAGTTTGATGGAGTAGCCATTGACTATGGAAAGGTAACCGTAGCCTTTGTCTGATATAAGCCCATGCCTCAGGCCAGGTCCTGGTGCTCTTCCTCGCTGTCCCCACCCCACTGCCCCTTGGCTGCTGCTCGGGCCATCTCCGGCGGTCGGGCCCGGCACGGGGCCGGTGCCAAGCGCTGGCCCTGCTGAGGCTTTAGGGTGTGGGCTGGAGCTCCTCCGTGCTGCTCTGCACATCCCGTGGCTCGTGGGGGGAGCGGGAGATGTGCCAAAGCAGGGAGGAAGGTCTGGCTCCATACTGCAAGTTGTCCAGGGTGGTTGGAGCTCCAGGGAGTTGTCCCCACCTCAAGGAGGGAACGTGCTGGTGGCTTTAGGAGCATGGAGCAGATGTGCTCTGAGCAGGGACTGGCAGGCTCATTTACCTGTGTTTTCCTGGCAGGATCAGGCAGCTAAGGCAGTTCCAACTTCTCAGCCCTCCAGCAAAGATTGTACTTCCCATGATGGAGGATGATGCTGTCACCAACCCTGAAAAACTTTTGGTGGGGCCTGTTTAGAGATTGCTGTCCTTGATGGCTTCCTGACTGTCAGTAGTGCTCAGGGCACCTCCAGTCAAAGACCTGTTGTTTTCTGATATGCTGCAGCTCAAGGCTGTGAGCAGGAGGCTTCTGCTCTGCTAAGGCATCCCCAGGTGCCAGGGTCTTGCTGTGCTGGGTCTATCCAGGCAGCCTGGATAAATCTGCTTCCCCAAATCATAGATATAATGAGATGGAAGGTCTCAGAGGTTGTGCTTGTGGTAGGTTGAAGATGTGTGTAGGGTTATCAGATGCTTTGGGTGCATCATTCCTATAGGCACCAGCACTGCTAAAAGCTCTGGGTACCCCCAGGCTGGAGCTGCATGAGGCACTGCAGTGCAGGGCGCACACATGGAAAATGTGCACTGAGGACAACCTGATGATCCGTCATTTTGCTGGAGCTTGGTCAAATGGGCACAGTCCTGCAGGTGCAGGGCCAGCCAGCAGCCAACCTCTCCAGGCACCCCATCCTTAAACCTGCCCTAAAGGGCCTTAGGGATGGTGAGAAGTGCCACAGTCCCTCCTGTGGGTATTACTGGAGGAGCACAGTCTCATGGGTTTCTGCTCCAGAAGGTGGTTTAAGAAATTAAAGTCTGCAAACTCTTCAGGTCTCCAGAGAAAAATGTTTAGCCATGGTTAATGGTGGCTGTAGGAGAAGGAGGACCAATATGGCCAAATTTGCAAACCCAGCAGCTCCTCCAGTGCTTCCTGGTGCAGAGCACATTCTGTCCCATAAACACCAGCACAGGGCCTGGGCACCTGGTGGTGGCCTGAGCTCTTGCAGCAGGTGAGGGAAGGGCAGCCCCTGTGGTGGGACATAGAGACATGTCAGAAAAATGCATGGCACAGCAGGTACTCCAGGCAAGCCTGTCCCCAGGTGTCCTCTTCTCTTGCTCTCACCTGCTTCCCAGCTGTGCAGCCTCGCCTTGCAAACCTCCCCGCAGCAGCCCAGCCTCCGGCGGGAGCTGGTAGGAGGTAGGAGCTGCCAAGTCCCCAGGGACTCGGTCGCCCCACTCCAAAGCAGGTCCTGGTCCAGGCTGGAGATGACCTCAGGAACTGCAGTGCTTCCCAGCCCTCTGCCTCTCCTCTTACCTACCCTGGCTCCCTCACCTTCCCCCCCGGCACGCGGGGACTCCTTCTAATACAACGCTTTCTCCTGGCTGTCTTAAAGCCTGGTGGTGACTCCCTGATTTTGAGGGACTTGAAGACATCGCCCAAGGAAAACTGTATGCAGTCAGAGACCGAATCCCTCCTGGAAAAGGAGCGGAGGCCAAGCCTGGAGGCCGACCCCACCCTACAACACTCGTCCCCGAAACAAGAGCCTCCCGTGCTGGGCCCACGAGGGTCGTACCCTGCGTGGGGTTTCTTTCGGTCTCGCCCTGGGGGCAGCTTCCACAGCCTCCGCAGGGTCTCCTCCTTGGACAACTTTGAGGCTGCGAGGTCTGAGTTCCAGAGAAAATTCAGGGAAAGGAGGGCAAACTCAGGTAGGGAAAATCCCGGAGCTGTCGGTTCTATTGTGGGAGTCAGGGCCATGGCCTCAGCACATCTCGGGGGGAGGTCTCAGTCTCTTTTCCCTCTGCAAAGTGGAAGTTACCTGAGTCTTCTCTCCAAAACCCACTGTTTCCATGTGATTCCCTGCGTAGGAACGTCCTGCTCTGTAGGTACAGCCATCCTTGGTTTGTGTGTGAGATGTGAGACCTTGTGAGGTTGCATTCGGCTGCCCCACATGAGGGGCATCCCGATGCCATCCCACCTTCCCTGGAGGGAGGGAAAGGGTCTGCAGGCATGTGCCATGTGAGCTGTGTCTGTGTGTTGGAGGTGGGTGAGACACCGGCCAGGCCATGCTGAAGGGCTGGAGGGAACGATCCTTCACCATGCTATCCACGTCCAGACCTCTGGTTCTCAGGGGAGTGATGATGACAAATTAGATGGAGGTCAGGAAAGAGAAGCCTCTCAACTGGGGATGAGAGAGATTGGTCTGTGGAATCTGGCTGTAAAAGTGGGCTGGGGGTTTGTGATCCTGCAATAGTCACAGATTATGGACCCTCAGGAAGAGACACAATGTAGAGGGAGGGAAGGGGAATGAGCAGGGAAAAGGGTGGCAGCAGGATGGCTGGTGCTAAATGGGCACCTTCACAATGTCTTCAGACAACTCCTGCCCACACTACTACTTGGGTCAGAGGGCATGGGTTAAAAGGGGTAAAAAATCGAGAATATAACCCTGCCCTGCCTGTAGAAGATGGAAAAGTTGGTACGCACTGAGTGCCTGGGGATCTTCCTGGAGCCCTGGGTCTGGGTACAGGCTCCCACTCATGACAACACTTTGCCACAAGCCTGACCATGAAATGGCAACCTACCCAGATTCCTCCCTGGTCCTGCACTGGGCTGACCCAGAGGCAGGTCCCCAGGAAGAAATATCAGGATCCACCCCCACTACTGCTCTTCTTCCGGAGAAAGCTCTGACCTCCCTATCTGGAGCTGGGGGTGGAGGATGCATCCAAGTGGGAATATCATCCAACTCCTGGATGGTTCAGTTTGGTGGCAAAAAACCAAGACAGCAGCTCAGGAGCTATGTTTATCAGGCTAAAGCATGCAAGGGTGGAGGAGAATGACCTCCTCCTTTGTCTGTTTTCATGCCAGCTTTGGCATCTCTCCCTGGTGAATCTCAGTGTGTTGGTCCCCAACCCACTACGGTCATAAGGGGTAGCAAAGGACACTGAGTGCGTTTTGGCAGCTGGTCTGAGCCACCTGAAGGAGGCTTAATGGTGATGTGTGGGAAAAACAGCCATCTCTCAGGCATCCCAGGCTGGGCATCCCACGTCTGAGCCAGCCTGAAGAAGTCAAGCTTTTATGGCCAAGCAGACTTTGGCACCTTTTGGTGGCACCTTGTGGTGGTCCTCAGCTCCTGGAGGTCCAACACGAGGTCAGGGCTCTGGGGATCTGTTCCTGCTCACACTGCCCTTCTCAGTGCTCCTCTCCATCCTCTTTCAGAGGCTTCCCATGTCAAACCCAACCCCCCGAACTCCACCTCGGACTCGGACCTCATGAAGTACCGGACCATCAGCCAGATCCCCCAGTTCACACTCAACTTCGTGGAGTTCAACCTGGAGAAGCACCGCTCAGGCTCCACCACGGAGATTGAGATAATTGCTCCCCACAAGGTGATGGAGCGCACCCAGAACGTCACCGAGAAGGTCACACAGGTATGGGGGCAGTGATGGGGTGCTGGTGTTGCTGCTGGGGGATGGTCACAAGCACTCCAGGGGCTTTGGGAGGAGAGAAGCAGAGAGGGCAGTGACACGTGGAGATTTCACCCCAGGAAATGCCAGTATCCCTGTGTTTGGTTATGCCTTCCTCTGAATAGCTGAAATTCTCATTTGAGTCCCCTAAATGAGTATTTCTGGTAATTTGTGGCTGGGGGAACATCAGCATGAACTGCTTGTGATGGTGGCCTTGAAGGGGACATGTGTTTGCGTGTTTGTGTGTGCATGTGGCTTCTTTTGGGGGAGCTCTGGCCACTGTTCCTGCCCCCCAGCGCTGGGAATGGAGCCCCTGGGGCACCGCTGGCCCCGAGATGCCTGGCCAAGGACCCGGCCTCGTGTCAGGATGCCGGGGGCCACCGGATCCCCTGGGAGACAGCAGGTGGCACTGCACTGTCACCAACACGTGCGGCTGTCACTGCAGGGGACACTTAGGCACTGTCGCCCAAAGGGACGCGATGGAATTGTACATCCCATGGGGATATCAGAGTGCGTGAAAGATGCTGATGTATCCCACAGTCCTGAGTAAGGAGCTCTTCTAGCTGTGGGGAAACTGAGGCACAGGAGAGCCTCAATGTATGAAATACATCTGAGGGCACCTCCCATTGTTGCCAGCAGCAGCCCAGGCAAATTTAATGAAAATGCAGCCATCTGACCCCAGAAAAACCTCCTTGGGAGGCTTGGGAGTTTACTCCATCAGAGTGGGGTGCTATGCAGGATTCTCCTTCTGTCTCAGTGCCAGCAAACCTTTAACTTTGTGGTGGCTGCAGAGCCCTGCAGTGCAGCACCCACAGAGGTCAATCTTCCCTTTACTTTCAATCTCCGGATGGGATGGGATGCAATGGACAGGACAGGATGGACCTTTCCTCCCTGCCTCATCTCCCCCTCCCAGGGAGGGCCAGCCTGTCCTCACCCCAATGTCCCCCACATCTCCTGCCCAAGTCACAGCTCCCTGCTCCTGGCTGTTAAATAATTCATGGTGAGGCAGAGACAGTGGCGAGACACCGTCTAAAAATACCAGCGGGTGGGCAGGGAGTGGAGACAGGGGCTGTTTGGGACGGTCTGGCCCTGCAGTGAGCTGGCAGGGAGGGCAGGCCACGAGTGCAGTGAAGGTCCCACGCTCAGCCTCACAGGGCTGTGGCTCTGGAGCACAGCTGGAGGCACATGGGGATGCTGTGGGGTTGGTGTCACCAGGCTGGGGTCCAGGTGGCATGTGTCCCGGTCCCCCCATCTAGGTGCCTGGAACAGGGACGAGGGGCAGGGCAGGTGTTCCAGCATAGGCAACAGAATTGGTGGCTGGAATTCAGGACTGGCCCTACACAGCTGCCTCCAGCCAGGCAGAACAAGCATTCAGCTGCTGAGGGTGGGAGCATTGCTGGTTTTCCCAGACACAGGGTAAAGGAGCCCATCCCAGGTCTTCTGGGTGCGTCTTAGTTTTGGGATCAAGCATTTTATCAGCGTTGTCCCCTTCCCCACCATCCCCACAGGAGCCAGTCCCCAAGCCCAGCTGGTGCCTCATTCCCTCCACAACGATTGCGTTTGGGTCACTTTTTCCAATCCCTCCCCTCTCCGTCCCGCTGCTCCATTGGCGCTCTTGTCCCCACGGGGCCCCAGCATCGATTGGGTTTGATTAATCCGCGCTGGGCTCCTGAATGCCCTTCGCAGCCGATGTCTCCCGCCCGCCTGGCCGAGTGCCTGCGTGCCTGCGTGGGCAATGCCACGGCCCGAGCGCTGCGCCCGCCGTGCCGGACGCTGCCTGGGCGTGTGGGGCTGGCGGCCCCCATGGTGGACACCCGGACCTCGAGGGTCAGCTGCCGCCTGGGGCGCCGGGCAAGCTGCAGGCAGGTAGGAGCAGGGGGCATCTCTGGGGCACAAGACTCTGCAGTGTCCTGGGGCTCCGGGATGTGGGAGAGGATGTTTGTTGTGGGATGGAGCTACAGGGATGGATCTGCTTTGGGTCGCAGCATCAGGAGCCCTTGGGGAACCCTTGAGCAAGACAGCTGTCAGGGCAGGAAGGATCAGACCCTTCTTCCAGATCTGTTGCCAGAGCCATGGAGATGCTCATCACTGTTGCCTTGGGATATGTGGATCCTCCTCTTTCCTCTCTCCACTCCTTTGCAGCCTAGCAAAAACCTCCCTTTTAGCTGGAGGCTCAGTGCCAGGAGAGAGAATTGAGGTGCCTCTCACCCTCCTCTGGCACTGGCACTGGTCCCAGCACCACAGGGACACTGGGGGACACCAGGGATCCTTCAAGCCCCTTCATGCTGCCACCCCTCAGCACCCAAAGAAGGGCAGCCTCGTCCCTCCTGTACCCAGTGCCTTGTGTTGTGTCCCCACAGTGGCTTTAGAGCTGTCAGGAGCTGGCATTGGTCCTGGAGGGGGAGCTGGGCCAGGCCTGGATGCGTGGGGAACTCACTGGTGCTGTGGAGGGTCCCCATGAAAGCAGAGAGCTGTGGGGAGACATGACAGCATGGGAGGGTGCTTGCACCATCTCAGCACTTGAGAGGGTGTTTGCACATTGATGGCCACAAATGAGATGGGAAATGGGCATTGCCTGAGGCTTTGCTGCAGGAGGCCCACGCTATCCCTCTGCTTGGAGGCCAAGTGTGCCAGAAGGACATCCAGGGGAAGATACTTGCTATGGCCAAGAAAAGCATGGTGCAAAGCTTGCAGGATGCCTAACGTGCTGTCACCCTTGGGTGACACAGCCGTGGGATGGCATCTCCAAGCTGCTCATCCCATAGCCCTGTGCCAGGGACACTCACACTCCTCTCCTGGCAGGTGCTGTCCCTGGGTGCTGATGTCCTTCCCGAGTACAAGCTGCAGGCGCCGCGCATCCACCGATGGACCATCCTGCACTACAGCCCCTTCAAGGCCGTGTGGGACTGGCTCATCCTCCTGCTGGTCATCTACACAGCCGTCTTCACCCCCTACTCAGCCGCCTTCCTGCTCAATGAGGAGCAGGTGGAGGAGAAGCGCTGGGACTGCAGCTACACCTGTGACCCGCTCAACATCATCGACCTCATCGTGGACATCATGTTCATCGTGGACATTGTCATCAACTTCCGCACCACCTATGTCAACATCAATGATGAGGTGGTGAGCCACCCTGGCAAGATCGCCATTCATTACTTCAAGGGCTGGTTCCTCATTGACATGGTGGCTGCCATCCCCTTTGACCTGCTCATCTTCCGCTCTGGCTCTGATGAGGTAAGAGCACGGTCTGTCTGTACAGGAGGGGATTCATGAATGGATGAGATGTATGAGAAAGAAAGAAAGAAAGAAAGAAAGAAAGAAAGAAAGAAAGGGATGTGGATGGTTTGATGTAAGTGGTGGATGGCTAAATCCATGGGGAGAGGGGTAGTCACAGGGTGGAGAATGGTGTCTTTACAGGTTTTTAAGCAGCTGGGAATTTCTTTTTTTATGGTCAGGCAGTCCCTACTCTAAGTGTGAAGAGTGGATCCACTCCCCTTGCTGAGGCTGACCCAGCAGAGCAGGCTGGGGGCTTAGTTTAAGGGCTGGCCCCACACTCCAGTGTGCCCTGACAGTGAATTTGGGGGAGCATTGCCAGCCAGACTCAAAATGTTGGCAGTGGGATAACCCTGTAGTTACTGTACTGCCTGGAGGATTCACATCTGGGAGTGAAAGGCAGCTCTTTTAGGAGCAATGGATGGCAAGGTGAGGGCCCATCAGGAAACATGGGCTTGGCCTTGGCTCTTCTCACTTGCTCACCTCTGATCTCAGAGCTTGTTGCCTTTATGGTCAGCAGAGGGAAAATGCCCTTCCTGTGCTGTGACCCATCTGACCTAGTTCAGAGGTCACCTCCAGGACAAGGTGATTCACACTCTAGAAATGCATTTTTATCCTTCAAAGGAAGCACAGCTCAGCTGGGAACCTGCCTTTGGAACATGCCTTATTTATCCTTGGCTTGTCCCTGAGGTCTCTCACCTCTCCCCTGCAGACCACCACCCTCATTGGCCTCCTGAAGACGGCGCGGCTGCTGCGCCTGGTGCGGGTGGCGCGGAAGCTGGACCGGTACTCGGAGTACGGCGCGGCCGTGCTCTTCCTGCTCATGTGCACCTTCGCCCTCATCGCCCACTGGCTGGCCTGCATCTGGTACGCCATCGGCAACGTGGAGCGGCCCTACATGGAGCACAAGATCGGCTGGCTGGACAACCTGGGCGACCAGATCGGCAAGCGCTACAACGACAGCGACCTCTCCTCGGGCCCATCCATCAAGGATAAATATGTCACTGCCCTGTACTTCACCTTCAGCAGCCTCACCAGCGTGGGCTTTGGCAATGTCTCACCCAACACCAACTCCGAGAAGATCTTCTCCATCTGTGTCATGCTCATTGGCTGTGAGTGCCTGCACGTGTCCCACTGTCCCCATCCCTGCTTTGGAGGTTGGAGCATCTCCCTCTGCCTGTGCCTCTTCCGCACAGACAAATGGATGGGGTGATAGAAATACAGGTTTTCAGGTCCTGGCAGATATGGGGTTTGGGAATCTTCTGGTTCCAGGTCTGATGTAGCTGGATATCCATCTCCCCATGTCCCGCTGAGTCCTGCCCTCTTGTTTCAGCTCTGATGTACGCCAGCATCTTCGGCAACGTCTCAGCCATCATCCAGCGCCTCTACTCAGGCACAGCACGCTACCACACGCAGATGCTGCGGGTCAAGGAGTTCATCCGCTTCCACCAGATCCCCAACCCCCTGCGCCAGCGCCTGGAGGAGTATTTCCAGCATGCCTGGTCCTACACCAACGGCATCGACATGAACGCGGTGAGTGCGGGCAGGTAGGCCCTGTGTCCTCACAGCACTTTGTCCTGAACAGCACAGCATCCAGATCTGGGTCCACCCAAACTCTTCCATCCTTTTGATCAGGACAGAGGCAGGAGACTTGGGAGGCTGGAGACAGACTCTATCCATACACCTCCCGCATCTCCACCTCCTGCATCCCCCTTTCTCCTTCGCTCCTTTTTCTGCCCATTCCTTTACATCTCCCCAGAGGTTTTCCAGGGTCATGAGCACATTTCTTGGCCAGAGAGCAGGTTTGGTGGGGAGCTCAGAGTCCCTATTGGCACTGAGCACTTTCAGGCTCGTGTCTGTTGGTGTCACAGGAGTGGAGCAGGTATCGATCCAGCTCCTCTCCACACCACCGGTTGCTAAGCAAAGTGCATCCTGCTCTCGCAGCAGGGAAAGGAGGGCATTTAAATAAACCTCAATCCATTTTAATTAGAGCCCAGAGAGGCAGCTGTTTGTTAGCAGAGGGGGATCAATGGCAGAGCTGTGCTGGAGAGGCACCGTGTCTCCAAGCCTGGCAGGAGGGCTTGTGCTGACGGCGCCGGGGCTCCGTGAGATGGGGATGTGGCCCAGCCAAGGTGTTCTGGGCTGGGGACTGGAGTCACAGCCCCAGATTCCGTGCACAGACATGGTGGCTCAGCCAGCAGCAAGGCAGAGGAATGAGAAAGGCAAGGAGAGACATGAGACCTTGTATTCCTAGTCTCTTGGCCCTGGGCAGGTTATCAGCCCACTCATTCCCAGCTGATGCTCCTTCTTTTCCTTAAGATTTTATCCTGAGCAGCATCAGGACAGAGATTTGTATGAATTCAGTGTTTTGCTCTAAAGTTGCTGCTGCTGCTTGAAACAACTGGGCAGCATTTGGGGGTTTGCTGCTGGGAGAGATTTGGGTGAAACCTCCCCCATGGAGGAGACACCCTGGGCTGGACATCAGTGGCAATAACAAGAAGCAATGCCATGGCACCCTAGCAAGCACAGGTACTCTTGGCTTAGTACAAACCCAGGTCATAAATCTCCTGTGAGAGCTGAGCTAGCAGCTCAGCCATGCTGCTGCTCACACCAATTCCTGCTGGGTGCTGCAGAGACACAGTGTGATCAATCACCCCACAGCCTGATCAATTCGTCCACCCCTGATTTCCCAGTAGGGAAACACTCCTGCTAGCATGGGAGATCATGATGAAGCCAGGAACAAGTCGTGCTCACCAGCCCCAGCACGGCTGTTCCAGATTTGGCCACCAGCGGGATGTGAGCAAAGAGGACAGCAAGGAGGACCCCAGGGCCATATGCTGCTCTCCAAAAAAAACCCAAACCCAGGTGGTTTTCACCTTGGCACCATGAGTCATTGGTGGCAGCAGCTTTCTCCATATTGTGAGTCTTACCTTGATGTCACCTTCAGATTCAGCTTTTGTTCAACATGAGGTATTTGCACAGGTATATTTAGCTGTCAGTGCACACAACTGTCCCGTGCTGCTGCTTCTTGGCATTCAGGCAGGGGTTGTTTAATTAAGGTTTTTGTGCTCTTTGTGCCAGTTTCTGCCCTCATTCATCCAAGATTAGTGGGTGTAAAGATGAAAGAGGGGATATGCCACCAGTGAGTATAAATAAATTGAACTGGTTACTTTTATTTATTGCTTGGGAGTGCTGTTGTCCCCAGCCACAAGCAGTAAAAGCTGGCGACAGGCAGGCAGGCAGGGATCCACCAAGGGAAGATCAAAAGATTATCAAAATCACAGAATCACAGAATGGTTTGAGGCTGGACGGGACCTCAAAGCTCAAACTGTTCCACTCCCTGCTATGGACAAGAACATCTTCCACGAGACCAGGTTGCTCCAAACCCCATCCAGTCTGGCCTTGAACACTTCCAGGGATGGGAAAATGTCCCCACCTGTGGCTTTCTGTGCGCACAGTCTTCCTGTTTGCCCCCATTGTCTCATGCTGAGTGTCATACAATCTCTCAGTTCTGTCACAGCGTTCCCTCCCAGGGACAGTGGCGTGATGGCATCTCCCCCTGGCTCTCCGCAGGTGCTGAAGGGCTTCCCTGACTGCCTGCAGGCCGACATCTGCCTGCACCTGAACCGCACGCTGCTGCAGAACTGCAAGGCGTTCCGGGGAGCCAGCAAAGGCTGCCTGCGCGCCCTGGCCATGAAGTTCAAGACGACTCATGCTCCGCCTGGAGACACCCTGGTGCACTACGGAGATGTCCTCACCACACTCTACTTCATCTCCCGGGGCTCCATCGAGATCCTCCGGGAAGACATTGTGGTGGCCATCTTAGGTGAAAAAGTCCTTCCTCTTGCAAGGGGTAATGGGCAAGGGGCAAAGGGTGATAGCCAGTGAGCAGGGGACGAAGGCTGGCAGGTGGGGGTAAAGAACTTCCCACATATTGGGGAAGGGAAGGTTGTTCCTCAGCATCTGACGGGTCCCCACACCAGTGGACAGCGAAAGGAGGGTCCTTGGGAGAAGCCAGGGAGTGAGGAGAGCAAGGCACGGCTCAGCAGTCACCAGCCATTGCTGGTGACCCACTGGCTTGGTGTCACCATCAGTGATGGTGTTCACAGTGTCACCTTCAGCACACACAGTCATGGTCGGGGTTGCTGGGCATCCCCTTGTTCATGAGCCCCAAAGTAAGGGCTGCTGGACCAAAATATCTGGAGCAGTAGTGGGTACCCACCTCTCCATAATGAGCTGTCTCTTGACACAGGGAAGAACGACATCTTCGGGGAGCCCATCAGCCTCTACGCCCGCCCAGGGAAGTCCAACGCTGACGTGAGGGCCCTGACCTACTGCGACTTGCACAAGATCCAACGCGAGGACCTGCTGGAGGTCTTGGACATGTACCCAGCCTTCTCTGACAACTTCTGGAGCAACTTAGAGATCACCTTCAACCTACGAGATGTGAGTGCCAGGGCTGCCCCAGGGAGCAGTGTGATCAGTGCTTAAATTTGGCAAGTGGGAGGGCTGAGGCAAGGATATCAGCAGGTGCAACAGCCACATTTCCCAGGGCATTCTCCAGGGAGTTATGAGTCCCCCACAGCAGGACATGTCTACTCTATGTTTCTGAGCTCTTTGGAAAAGCTGGCACAACAAGCCATGCCAGTGGTACTCTGCTCTGCAGCACTTATATATTATCAACAGGGCTGCTCCAGTCTGGGCAAATGGGTTGCACAAGGCTGCTCAAAGAAATTACCAGAAATATTCCCATGCTTCATTGAATTGGGTACCAGCTTCCTCTGAAAATTCCTTTTTAAATAATCAGGTTTGCCATCCCTGAAAGGCTTGAAGCATTTTTGCCAGTGCTGTTTGACTCTCTTATAGCGTATGACTGAACTTTGTCCTTTCCTGACTTTTTTTCAGAGACTTGAAATATAGAAAAGAAACTCAAATCCCCTCCATGTCCTATCCCAGTCTGGGATGTCCTGCCACTTCTCAGGGTGTTCCTTCCCTCCCCATGGCCCTGACACCCTTACCTCAGAGCAGCAAGGACAGCCTCAGGAATGCCCGGAGCTCTGAAAGCAGTCCTGAGGCACTGGGTGGGACAGGGCAGTGGTGAAGAGACAGAGGTAGCTTCACCTTCAGAGGACACGGGAAGGGCTGTAGCCCCCATGGCACACGTGGATGGGACACGGCACCGTTTCCCTGGTGACCAGCCCCTCTCATTCCTCAGGCAGACAGCGTTCCCCGCTCACCCCTCAGCGAGGAGTATGACTGCACGCACCGCCGGGCTCGCCGGCGCAAGCACTCCCTGTGCCAGCCCAACAAGCCTGGTGAGTCCCACTGCTTGGCACAGCCCAGCCTGCAGGGCAGGACAGGCGGATCATCATTAACTACTACCCTGGCACGTGCCCCAAAGCAGAGGTTGCTGGTGCCTCTGTCCCTGCAAACCATCTTGCAGGCACCCATCCTGCCTTCCCTCCCTCCCCTTGGGGTACCCCAGCCCTACAGGCATCCTGAGGGAATGGGGGCTGCTTTTTTTCATGTGTGGTACTTTCCAAACTGACCTGTTGTACTGTCCCTCAGACCCAGACACGGGCATCTCTGATGCAGAGCAGTATCACACCTACTCCGAGCTCACCAACCCACAGGACCCGCTGAGTAAGGACCAGTGGGACGACCTGGGCAGCAGCACCTCTCCCTGCTCCCAGGCCAGTGACGACGAGGCCAAGACCAGCAGCCCTGCGAAAGCTGAGCCCTTCCCCACGCCCAAAAAGGATGAGTTTGCTCTGCCCTCGCTCAGCCTCGTCACCACAAGCGCCGGCAGCACAGAGGTTGGCAAGCAGGCAGCAGAGAGCAGCCAGCCCTACACAGGTACCCAGGGCTGCAGGCAGAGCTGGGCAGGGTGGTGAGACATGCTTGGCTGTGGTGGCCTTGTCTTGGAGCAGGTCTAAGCTGCTCATGTGCATTTGAGGGGAGCCACACTCCAAGGCCAAGGGTCTTCGCTGCCTTTTGTCCCCTGCTGGATCTGCTCTGTCTCTCCTGTGCCACTCCATGTTTGTCAGGGTGGTGACTCTCCATGTGTGTGGGTGATGGCTGTCCATGCATGTCAGTGGTGGCTCCACGTGTATTTTGGTGATGGCTCTCCATGTATGTCAGGTGACAGAATCTGAAGCACCTCCACGCCAGTGGGGCTGGAGGATGCAAGACAGAAGTGCTGAGATGTTTCCTCTCCTTCAGCCACTCCCCTGGATATTCCCAACATGTTCAGCTTCTGGGAGGATCGGCAGCCGACCCACCCTGCGGAGCCCTTGCAGCACATCTCGCTGGTGCACAGCTCGCAGGACATGCCCCTGCACAGGGACTGCAGGCCGGGGCAGATCGAGTCCAGGCTGGAGCTCCTGCAGGCCCAGCTCAGCAGGTGGGCAGGGTTGGAGAGGACCTGGGGGACTCTGGGCCATCACCTTCTGCTTTCTAGAGGTGGCTGCAGTGGACTCTGTGTGCAGCAACGCCACGTCCTGATTCCTGGGACACTGCATTCCTGGGGAGGGGGTGGGAGTGCTTTGCAAACACAGCGGCTTCTCAAAGGGCAAGCCCTGACCCTGACTGCAGCCCAGCCCCTCATCTGCTGCTGTGCCACCACCCTTGGCATCTGTCACCACCCCCAGGATCTCCCACAGTGCCACCTGAGATCTGTCACTTTGCCATGGCTTCCAAACTCCACGCAACTGCAGATATTAAACCATCCACAGGCACGACTGGAGCCCTTTGCAGGTCCCCTCTTCCTGCTGCAAAGATCTACAAGCATCCTCTTGCTCAAGCAAATGAGTCTCATGACCATCATTGCCCTCTAAATAAGAAAAAATACGTGATTTTTCAAACTGACAGAGACTAGGTTTAGATTGGATACTAGGAAAAAATCCTCCCCTGTGAGGGTGGTGAGCCATGGCACAGGGTGCCCAGAGCAGCTGTGGCTGCCCCATCCCTGAAGTGTTCCAGGCCAGGCTGGACAGGGCTTGGAGCAACCTGCCCTAATGGAAGGTGTCCCTGCCCATGGCTGGGGATGGAACTGGATGGGCTTTAGGATCCCTTTCAACCCCAACTATTCTGTGATTTTTGAAGAAGGAAGAGCCCACACTGGAGGTGAGGTTTAAGATCCCCAGGCAACACCCACCTGAGGGGCTGACAGTGTGGGCTCTGCTGCCCTTGCTGAGCCCATTTCATCACACACTTGTGTTCAGGTGTCTCTCCACTGCACCATCCTAGCACTGGGGCACAGATATGCCCACTCTGTAAGTGGTGCTGTGACTGTGTCCTGCAAGTGGGGCTGTGCCCACTCCTGACAGAGCTGGTCACTTCAGTCAAGGACAAGGCAGAAGGAAGAGACTTCTACTTTTCTGTTTCCTTCTGTTCCTGAGTTAAAAGTGGTTGGCACTAACCTGCCTTGCTCCATCTGTCAGCACAGGCAGCTGGCCTGGAGAATTGATCCAGATTAAAACTAACCATTGCAATTTTTTCCCCCCTGCAGGGTAATTTTAGCTTTTTTCAAATCCCCACTCCAGATCCCAGTTCGGCTCCACATAAAATTGGGCAGAGGATGATTGAGTGTGGCAGGAGAGAGATGGCAGGATTGATCTCTCTCTGGCAGTGCTGGTTTGGAGCTCTCTAAAAACCTCAACAAGCAGCAGGCGAAGCATCACTGCCCTGGGGCAGCGGGATCGGCACCTCCTCCCAGTGCCTCCCGTGCCCAGCTGCGGGATGCAGAAGGGTTCTCTGCGCTAACGCCGGGCTGCTCTGTCCCCAGGCTGGAGTCCAGGATGTCGTCAGACATTAATATAATCCTGCAGCTCCTGCAGCGCCAGCTGTCCCAAGTGCCACCCGCGTACAGCCCCATCTCGCCGACCTCCCACAGCCTGGCCATGTACGGCATCGTCCCGCGGAGCCTGGAGCCGCTCGCCCCCTGCGCGCCTCCGGAGGAGCAGGAGCTGCCGGCCCAGGAGCAGGTGAGGTCACCCCTCCTGCCCCAGTCCTGAGTTCTCTCCAGGCAAGGCACCGCCAAACACTCATGGGTCCCAACAAAGCCGTGGGGTCTTGATTTGGGAGCAGATCTGCCCAGTGCATCGCTGGTTTTGGGGCACAGCTGCCATCCCCAACGCTGCTGGGTTGCCCCATCAGTAGGGAAGGAAGTGGGTTCCTCTGCTCTGAGGCTTCCTCAAGTGAAAAATATCATTTGGGGGCTTGGAGCCTGATGAGGAGAGAGCATGGCTACTTTGTTTTGCTTTTACCATAACCCATACGATTCCTCATTTCTCACCAGAGCCCGAGCTACACGGAGGTAGAAAAGTTCCACTTGAAATCCAGGGACTCCTTGTCAAGCGGGATGCAGCTGTCTGTGTCATCCGACCAAACCATGACCATCCACTCCGAGCAGGAGCACCAGTCCCCACCTCTCCCCAGCCCAGAGCCTCCCCACCAAAGGGCATCAAACACCCAGGGACTCTTGCGGGGCTCTCGCTTCCCTTCCCTCCCCGAGCACTTGGAGGTATCTTCTGAGCACCAGGACATTCAGAGACACCTCTCCGACCCCGTGCTTCCTGGAAGTTAGAGACGTGGGGGCTGCGGGGCGAGTCAAGAGGAACCTCAACTGCAAGCCCGGTCAGTTGATGTTGATTTTGACTGCAAGGGTAAGACATTGGACAATGCCATTGGCTCAGGGGTAAAATTTGTAGCTATCTTCTGCCACCGTGACAGGAAGTATAGAGTGGATGGCTTCCAAGGTCAACGTTTTCCAGCAGTTCCCATAGAGTAGATTTCATTTGCACATTAGAGTAAACCTAGAACAGTTCTTACAGCCACCATCGAGCTGGTTAGGCCACGTGGTTCCCACCACCTCCTCCTTGCCAAGGCTTCCTCTTGAGAAGGGCACAAGCCAAGCAAGCCACAACAACCACAGGAGAGCAAATCCACGGCTCTGGGCTGCGAGGCTGCTGTGCTGGAAACCTCTGGAGCAGGGACCACTTTGTTGGTACGAGGCTCAGCCCAGCAGAGCCTGCGGGTATCACAGAAAGGGTGGTCACCAGAGGAGGAGAGATCTCCATGGTGTGGTCCAGGGGAAACTGCAGGTGGCAAGCCCAGGACAAGGACAGAAGCTTGTCCTACTGAGAAGGGAAGGGCCAACAGCCCCTGTCACCTCAGCCTGCTTCAGCATGAGTCCCAGGGCACTGACTCCTTCAGGGCTGATCACGCCTTGCAAACCCCAACACGCATCCCACAAGTCCCCAGGTAAATCCAACTCATCACTGGCCTGGGCATAAAGCACAAAATTCAAAAGCACAATCCCAGAAAGCTGAAAAGCCCCAGACACCCCATGTCCAGTCCTCCCTCCCAGCTTCTCTCTTTTGATAAGGGTTCAATAGGTGCTTCCTCCTGCCCACGCCTGCTCCCGGCAGACTCCGCAGCGTTCCCGTAGCAGAAGCCCACGTAGCACTGCCGCCTCGCCGCTCGGGTAGATGCTGTGATCGTCCTAGGCCGCCAGCTCAAGTGACCTATCGAGCTCCCTTTGAGAGTAGTCAAACTGTGAGCATCTCTTTCTCTGGAGTTTTAGTGTACACTTTGCTAATAAAGATGTTTTTGGCACCTAAGGTGAATTACAGCTGTGTTTGTTGGGAGCATCCATGAGTTCACCTTCACCCCAAAAAGGCTGTGATCAAACCCCGGTTGCTTCATCCTGTCAGTGTGGGGCTGACAGAGCCCATGTGCAGTCAGGTCAAGGGTGGAGCCTTCGGGGGCTTTGCCGAGCAATGCCCTCCCGAAAGGATGCACTTCAGGCTCTGCACTCATTTGGAAAAGCTCTCCTCCAAGCCCAGGCAGCTGCGTATGAGAAATGATCTCACAAATACAACCCGGGCAGAGCTCAGACCAAGAGTCCTCGCAGCGAGCAGGACCGACCTCAAGGGGCACAGCGCAGCCCAAGGCGCGCCTGCATCCCCGCGGGGCGGACAGGGGCGCTCCGCGGGGCTGGAGCCGCGATCCAGCACCGACCCCCGACGGCCCCGCGCCCCCGGCAGGGGATTCAGGCAGTGGCTCGAGCGGGGTGGGACACAGCAGGGAGCTCCCTAGGGAGCCAGCTGCACCCCTTCCCCCAGTAAGGCGCCGAGCACTCGCCAGTGCTGCTTCCAAAAATAAACACCATAGTTAACCTCCTGTTAATTAGAGACAAACCCGGCCCCAGGCGCCACTCGGCCGAGGCGGGACTCGAACTTGCGGCCCCAGCATGCGCCGGGAGTGGCCCCACCGCCTCGGGTCGGCGTGACTGACATCCCTTCCAGCCAATCGATCACCGAGAGGGGCTCCCGATCCCGCCTCCAGCCACTGCGACCCCGGGGAGCCAATAGCGTGCCGACAAGGAGCGCGGCCCCCCCCCCCCGCCGGGCCGCCCCCCCGGCAAGGGG